>MU122209.1:228691-278646 GCA_014904905.1 Wilcoxina mikolae CBS 423.85 | reverse complement strand
GGTGTTACATTATATTGTTAGCAAAGAAACACTTCTGTTGAAGCTATCTTTCTACCCTCCAAGCGGTCAAAGGTTCTTGACGCTTATACGCTTTTATATTCCGGATATCGGCTGCCACATCTCGCAGAAAGAGTGTTGGTATCACGAGCCTAATTTCGATCTCATCTGCAGCTGGGAAAAGACATCACTCCCCAAGGGAAGCTATCACTGTGAGCTGGTACGTGAAGAAGACTACATCCAGTTAGCATTGGCAGTCACCATCCATCGATCGAAAACCGAGGCATTATACCGCGCACACCTCCGAAAGCAACAATCCCTTGCATACATTAAGATAGTCATCTTGCTAGCCCTGATCGGAACCATTGTCCTTCCAGACCTGTGAATGCTCCATTCACCAGACTACGAACCTTCGTTACAGTTACAACAAGAAGCTGGTGTTAGGTTCCTTGTTGATTGGGATCTCGATTTAACTCACTTCTTCGGAACTTGGAACTTCTATAGCAGGATCTTTCAAGGACAAGTTTGGGTCATACTCTGAGCAATGACAGATGCTGGGTCTGATACGATGATGGGGGAGGCAGTCACGTTGACACGAAGGGAAAGTATGTTGGTAGTGGCAGGCGATAAGGGGAAAGAAGTAGTTCGTTATGAACCAATTGTGCGAAACGATATTCCTGATTGGGTGGTCTCCTTGATAAACAGCAACGAAGCGGAACTAAACCGAATGCATGCACTGATCACCCAGACTCAAGGAAGCAACATCAAGATTAGAGAGGCATTGCCTGAGTTGGTCAGAGCCTATGAAGCCCTAGTGTGCAGGCAAAACGAGATCTACGATGCTGTGGCCTTAGGAGTCGATAATCTGCAAAGAGCCCAACTGGAACATTACTCAGATATCGTTGCCCAGTCCCAGGTATTCGCAGCCAATGTTAACGCTGCTATTGCCATTGCGAAAGCACAGTCTTCCGAAGCATATGAGGAGCTACGCCTGGCTCTTGGGATGCAAATACAGTCCTCATCAGCAGTATGGACGTCTCTCTCTGGCATATTGGAAAAGAGGGAAAGAGCTCAGGAGAGGCTCGCTCTTCAAGTACATACACAGTCAGAAGAACTTACCAGTGTCAAGCGGAAAGCCAACGAAGAGGCCAAGAGGGTCACAGAACTCAAGAAGAAGGCTGACGCTGAGAAGAAGCAGAGAGAGAGTGATATAAGGAAGACTCGAAGGGACATGGAGAAAAGGTTTCGGGAATTTACGAGGACCCTCATGACCAAGCTATCGGACGAATCCACCAAGAAATCTATCAAGTCCCTAGCAAGGTCTGTCCTTAGGCATCAAGAAGGAGATATCAAACCCAGTGATGAGGGATTCCACCTTCATTACTACGTAGGTACCAAAGGAGAAGGATATTGGATTAAAGAAGCCATTACTCTGGACCCTGAGGGAGCCCCACCGCAACAAGGAGGTTCTGATTCAGAATCCAGCCTCTCTGGCTCTGAGGATGAGGAAGGAGGCGGAGATGGTGGTGGTGGTGGTGGTGGAAGCAGAGGAAGTGGTGGAAGCGGAGGTGGAGGCGGAGGTGGAGGTGGAGGAGGTGGAGGAGGAAGTGGAGGAAGTGGAGCAGGATGTTTGCATCCAAGTCAAATACCCCTACCTCCCTCTGGCAGCACACAGTATAGTACGCCACCTCCCAACCCTCGCCTACCAGCCAGGTCCTCCAAGAACGGCAAAATGAAAATGCCTCCAGTCTTCAAAGGGGATAAGAAAGACCCCAAGGAAATCTATCGAAGGTGGATTCGATCAGTGGAACGTTATCTACAGTACTTCTGTGACGAATTCCACAATGATATTGACAAAATCATATGAGTTGGAGGCCTATTAGAAGACAAGGCTCTAGCCTGGTACGATAACCGCGAAGAAGACATGAAGAAGTTCTTCCAGGTTGATAACTGGAAGTCTTTTACCAGTACGATGGAAGAGAGATTCGTCGATAAGCAGGAAGAAGAGAAGTCCCTGTGAAAGATGAACGATCTAAAGTATACTGGAGATATTGAGGACTATATGACGAAGATGGAAACCCTCAACTTTCAAGTATGTCTCAGCGGAACCTCTTACATCCAGTCCCTTAAGAAAGGAATGAACGAGGAAGTACTGGATCGAATGTCAACTGCAGAGGTACCACCCAACGATGACACAGCCTTCATCGAATTAATGAGGGGAGTGGATGTATCATACGAAGATCGGTTGGCAGAGAAGAATAGGTCTCATCAGAATCGTGACAACTCGCAAGGGAAGAAGGGAAACAAACGAAAGAGAGATGAGCACCAGGGGCAAGATAAGAACCAAGAAAAGAAGCCAGAGAAGGACAAAGGTTCTGACCCCAAGAAACCTCAAACAGAAAAGAAGGGACCAAAGCCTATTCACTCTGATAAGGCCGAAGCCCTTAAGGGTATTCCTGAACGTTTGCTAGAAGAAAGAGCCAAACGCAACGAATGCAAGCGTTGTGGATCCTCTGAACATGATCGATTGTTCTTCTGTAAGAATCCCATCAAGGCCTTATCTAGCAAAAAGAACAAGAAGCCCAAGGATAAGGAGGAAACTCCGAAGCAGGAGACTACAGCCTCCAGTTCGAAGGTCAGACCAAGGAGCTTGGCTGAAAGGATCACAGCATCTGCAACTCACGCACCTTCGAGGAGGTTGTATGAGGTAGATTCTGATGGTATGGAAATTGATGATTGAGAGATGCTGGGTTTCTTATGTCTTTTCTTAGGTTTAGGATTGCGATCTTTCCTTTCGGGAATAGGTACCCACAAACTGTCATATTGTGAGTTTAGTTTTAATGAGAAACGGTTTCTTTCTATATAAAAAGGGTGCCTGAGGATGAGTTCAGTACTCGAAATATGCTGGTCATATAGTACCCAAGTGCAAACATATGACTACCACATTATCGAAACAATTATAAACACACCTCTACGCATATAACTACCACTAGAACTACAACCCGTTGCAGCTGGAACTGTGTCGAAAGGCAGTTCATTATAGTTTCTACACGAAGAGATAGAAAGCGCAAGGCCTCGGCTGAAGCACCTCAACCTCAACTCAAGAAAGCGAAGCAGTTACCTTCAGAACCAAAGACTGGTTCAAGATCCACAGTACACATGTTTGCATCATTCAAGGACAAGAAGAACGTCCTGGTTAGGGTCCTTTTGGATACAGCGTGTGATACACCTATGATGTCAAAGTAGTGGGCCGAAGCTAATGGTATTCCATTGGTTACTCGGACAGAACCAAAGTCAGTTGAGAATTTCAATGGCGAGATTGAAGAAGGAGCTGGATAGCAGTACACCTTTCCAGTTACTCTTAGGTACGAAAACTATTATACCAAAGAAACCTTCGAAATCCGACCTATGGAATGAGCAACTGATATCATGTTACCTTACTGGTGGATCGTCAAGTATGGAGCACATAGAGGAATCACTGAAGAAGGTGATAAGCTCCAATTCACATTGAAGCATTGCCATCAGCACTGTACAAAGGCAGCAGTCAGCTCCTTCTCGAATGAATATGACGATAGCATTCTCAAGTTTGGTACTGATCCACGATGGATCGGAGTAATTGGGTCTATGCATATCACTGCAGCGGGTGAAATGGAGATCGATTGGGTCGAGCGAATTCCGTGGCAGTATCGAGATTTTCAGTCAGTTCATAATGGAGAAACTGCCAATACTCTACCGCCATATGGATCATTTGACCATGCAATAGACTTAAAAGATGGGGAGTAGCCTCCATGGGGTCCCATCTATGCTCTTTCTGAAAAGGGTCTTTCGGTCCTAAAGGAATATCTAAAGGAAATGCTCAATTCTGGCAAGATTCGTCCAAGCAAGTCGCCAGCTGGAGCACCAATACTCTTCATCCCAAAGCCTCATGGAAGGGGTTTAAGGTTGTGTGTGGATTACAGAGGACTCAACCGCGTCACGATTATGAATCGGTATCCTTTGCCACTTATGAACGAACTTAGAGACAGAGTTACTGGCTCGAAGCTTTTTACAAAGATTGACCTGAAGGCTGGTTATAATCTCATTCGAATAAAACCTGGTGACGAGTGGAAAACAGCATTTCGTACGAGATATGGATACTATGAATATTTGGTTATGCCCTTTGGATTGGCAAATGCGCCAGCCTCATTCCAAGATATGATAAACGAGATCCTGAGAGATCTAATCGATCATGGAGTTGTGGTTTATATAGATGACATTCTCATCTATACCGAAGACGAAGAAGAGCATGTACGATTGACAAGAGAAGTCCTTCGTAGATTACAGGAGAACAACTTGGCAATAGCACCAGATAAGTGCGAATGGCATCAGAAGCAAGTTGAATTCCTTGGATATATCATATCAGGAGAAGGTATCAGCATGGCAGAGGACAAGATTGATACTATCCTGAAATGGGAAACGCCAGACTCAGTCAAAGATGTTCAGTCATTCTTAGGATTTGCCAATTTCTATCGGCGCTTCATAAAGGACTTTTCGAGAATGTGCAGGCCATTGACAGACCTAACCAAACAAACTGGAGAACGGTTCGATTGGAAGGCAAACCCACACTGTCAAGAGGCTTTCGACTTGTTAAAGAAGTATTTCACTGAGGCACCAATCCTTCGTCACTTTGAGCCTGAATATCCTGTGGTTATTGAGACTGACGCTAGTGATTTCACCTTCGGTACTGTTCTTTCCCAAGTGATTGATGGACGATTGTACCCTGTGGCCTACCACTCTCGAAAGATGGATAAGGTAGAGATTAACTATGAGATCCATGATAAGGAGAAGCTAGCAATAGTATCTGCCTTTAAACAATGGAGACGTTATCTCAAGGTGCAGCCCATCAAATCAGTGTGTTTACCGATCACAAGAATCTTGATTACTTCACCACTACTAAGATACTGAATCGGAGGCAAGCCCACTGGGCACAAGAACTAGCTAGTTATGATTTCAAGATATTCTACCGACCAGGCAGTGCAAATGGGAAACCTGATGTATTATCTAGGCGTTCGGAGTACCGCCCTAAAGAAGGGGGAGGTAGTATCGAAGAAAACGAAAATCAACCAATACACCGCGTTTTAAGACCTGATCAGTTGGTAACATCCGAAGGGGAAACAGTGCAGGTAACAGCAGTGAAGCTACGAGGCGAACAGATCATGATTTCTTCTGCTAAGTTGAGGTCAATCCCAGTAGTCAAGTTCATTTCTTGGTTATTAGAAGCAGTGGTAGGCACTGCAAATCACGACGCTGCATGGCACGAAGAGTACGTTAGAGCAATGGAAGGAAGCCCAAGCCCTGACATCTCTTTTGAGAACGAAGCCCTTTATTATAAAGGCAGGCTGTGGATCCCAGACGATCTACAGTTACGAAAACAAATACTCGAAGCAGAGCATGATTCGAAGGTAGCAGGACATATGGGACAGGACAAGACAATTGAGCTGGTTCGAAGAAAATTCTTTTGGCCAGAGATGGAGAAATTCATCGAAGATTATGTCCGCTCATGCCCTGAATGCCAGAAGAACAAAGCAGCTCGTCACGCTGGCTACGGACTTCTACCACCTCTCGAATTGGCATAACGTCCATGGGATTCAATCTCTATGGATTTCATCATCGACTTACCTATATCTGATGGTTGTTCATCGGTCTGGGTTATCGTTGACAGGTTCACAAAGATGGGTCACTTCATACCACTGAAGGATGGTGAAAAGAAAGCCACAGACCTGGTCAAGATCTTCCTGAAAGAAGTATGGAGATTCAATGGTCTGCCATCAAACATTGTATCAGACAGAGATTCCAGGTTTACATCTGCGTTCTGGTCTTCCTTGGTCGAAGCTCTCAATATTCAGTTGAAGATGTCTTCACCATTTCACCCACAAACTGATGGTCAAACGGAAAGAGTAAACCAGACGTTAGAATACTACCTGAGAAACTACTGCAATTACGAACAGGATAACTAGTCTAAGATGTTGCCAATGGCAGAGTATGCCTACAACAACTCACTTACCACCGCGACTGGCATGTCACCTTTCTTTGCGAATTATGGGTTCGATCCTTGAACGAATTGGCCCGTCGAAGCAGAAGAAAAGAATCCAGCATCAAGGAACTATGTTCATTGGATGTCAAGTGTACATGACCTGTGTCGAAAAGGTTTAGAAAAGGTACAAGAGACAATGGGGAGGTATCATGACAAGCGTGCCAAGGAACCTCCGAAGCATTCGGTTGGTGATCTAGTAATGCTAAATGGAAAGAACCTCAAAACCAGATGCCCATCTAGAAAGTTAGATGCGAAGCTTCATGGTTCCTTCAAGGTGCTAAAGGTACTTTCACGTACAGCAATAAGGCTTGAACTGCCTAAGCGTTGGCGTATCCATAATGCTTTTCATGTCTCTCTCATTGAACCCTATCGAACGGCCACTGTTCCAATCAGACCTGCACCAGAACTCGCTACCAGCGAAGGAAGCGAATTGGGTTATGATGTACAGGGCTATGAGTACGAAACAGGCTATGAGGTTGAAGAGATCATGGGCAGCCAGTATAGCAAGGAATGAAAGAAGGTGCTATACCAGATCAAGTGGAAAGGGTACCCAGACAAAGCAAATTGGACTGAGGAACCTTATGAGAACTTCGATGACAAGGGATTATTGAAGGATTATCATAAGTGGAATCCCCAGGCAGCTAAGGACAAGAGGTTACGCTAGTACCTTTTCCCCACAAAGGGTTTTTAATGGCTAGCAAGACACCTAGGAAAAGGAATTGGTTTTTGGGCACAAGGGATCATATTTTTACCAAGGAGGAAAGGAGGAACTTTGGGTTTTGGGCACAAGAGGTCATTTTTACCAAAGGCAACGAAGAGCAGATTAGTATGATCGTTCAGAGACGAACACTATAAGGAGGGGGGTAGTGTTACACCTCACAAGCTGTACATCACCACAGGCCATCGGAGCGGGGTCACCTACGATCACTCGACGATAGCCGCATCGGAGTAGTACAAGCGCCATCCCTGGATGTCATCGAAACTACACAGAATATCGCTCGCATCCAACGAAATCAGATGAACTGTCATGCAGTCAACCACACCACTGATAAGGAGCTAGAAGTATTTATTGGAACGATACCCTGACCAGCTCATGCCATCGATAATGCGAAGATAGCTGAGAGGCTGTAGATACGAAAGCACCTGCGTTTGCAGCATAGCAAACGACGCCTCTATGTCCCTCACGATGGAAAGGATACCATTTGCCTAGAAGCAAAGAGATCGAAAGGATTCGATAGGACCGGACCACATAAGTCTGAAGGACTGATGTCAGTAGGGGTTCTATTCGTCTGAGATAGATATCTGAGCGGAAAGAAGCGTAAGGTCCGAAAGAGCGTTGGAGGACAGGAAGGTCATTGGAGCGAAGGAAAGGTTTGGTAGAGGAGCTCATGAGAAAAGCGTAGATAGAAGTAATTGTTAGAGCGAGAGGATAGAGGTATAAAGACCTCTAGAATCTTCGAGGGTAGAAGGGCAAGCTTCTTGACGAGGAGAACAAGCCTTAACAATATACGCATTGGAAAGCCAAACATCTTTGTCTTGAATTTTTATCTTTAGTGACTTTCACATCCTGAGCGAATCTTCATAACTTCCATCGCAAGCAAGTCCTGAAAGCAGTAAGGATACTACTTGTACTGGTAAACCTGGAGTGACGCTCCCGGTGTTACACACAATTAGCTGCAACCAATGATTAATGGAATCAATTGCATTCAGTGCTAGCGGTAGAGAGCTGGTCAAATCAGCAGTCGAGATATCACGCTACGTGGAATGCGAACCGGCTGCAATCCTTCACGGACGTATGAGAAGGCTACTGCATTGGACATATGAGAAGGCTACCGCATCGGAGCTTCAGAGCCGAGAGCGCCAACGCACCGAATTACATGGTATTTATGACCTTGTATAGAGGAATACTTATGAATTAGATATATCAACCAACGAATATGCTCTGCAATTGGACTCTATCTCTGACAGCACCAAATGAAGCCACAATGATTATCGATTGACATCGCCACCGATAGTGGTGACTAACCAAATCAGGCTAGATTTTAGGTCGAAGGCATGGGAATCGGAGAATGGATGCCTTGATGCACAGGAGCTGAAGCATACTCGGGTACTCTGTGAGTATGACCTTATGGCACAGTTACGAGTTAGATACGGCAATCTGAATGAGCATGTACGAATGCATGTCGACATATGATGACGGCAATTGAGGGCTGAACGTGGCCAACACAAGTCAACCATCACTCGATCTGAAGCAGGAATGGCAACTGAAAGTCGAATCCCGATGACTGATATACAAGTCAACTTGGAATCAATCGGTGAGACATATATGATCAATGCCGAGAGTGGAGGCTATCACTGATGACGTCTACAGTGTACTTGGATATACGAAAGTATAGAGACATGGAAATCATATGAATTAGAGAGCGCTCAAGAGCAGCTATGATCAAGATAAGTACATCGTGCAATTATGCTAGTTGACTGCTGCAGCGATGCGATGCCAGCCACGATGGCCTTGTCCCTCAGATGATGTTCACAAACGTGTTCAACAAAAGAAATCGTATATGAACGATCGATCGATTAGTCGGAAGTCGAGCAATTATGACTTCGTCTGGCATATTACGTGTCAACTATAATATTGATACCGAATGATACCCGCAAGTCGGCCAATAGCATTTACCAATTCATGCACCACTGAGCTAGCACTATAGAGATCAATTGCTTGGATTCGGAGAACTGGGAGTCTACTTGGATATTCGGAATCATGGACTTGCAAGCCTGCTGGAGTGGCTTCGATTGGAAGAATTGGAATTGGAATGACATCTACTGCTGGAGCGGCTTCGACTCAGAGGTGGACTTGAAGGAATCAGGGTCAATTAGACATTTCCTTCTTGCTTTCTACTTCTTTTCTTCTCTTTGCTTCTTATAGATTTCGGCCCAGTACAAATGGCGTCGACACGGGTTTTACCACCTACCACTGGAGGTGGATTTCCCTGTACACCTAATCTGCCGTGAGGCTGCCGAGATGGCACCGATCAGTCGTGGGATTTATGCAGACGTACGAAGGGGTACGTACCTTATCTTGTCTTTCTTTATATATATATATGTTGCAGTCCAGGAGGCCTACAGATAAAGTGGGGGATGATGTAATGGCAGTGCCAGGTACACTTGACCTCGTAAGAGTACTTGGCCCTGTAAGTACACTTGGCTCGCAGGCGCACTGGGCCTTGCAAGTATACTTGGCTGCAGAGGCCAGGTAAGGGCCCTTCATATATAGTCACCTCGCGAAGTGCTTTTGGCATGCTAGCGATTATTTTACTTACTTTATCTTACAATTGATATCTTTATCACTTATTCCCGTTTGCAACTGTATCTACGCATATCTATCCATATGAGGACGTACGTCCTTATAAGTTGGCAGAGTATTGATCCAGTAACTACCCTTCATTCCTTATCAGTAGTATAGATGACTGCATACAGCTCATCTGATTCAGTTGGTCATCGTAACCGAATCGAGTGATATCTTGAAGAGATTCAAGAACGAACAGAGATAGCACTTATACCATCCGAATTGAGTTATCGTTCAAGTGATCGTAGGTAAATCCACTTCGAGAGTATCTGATTATATAAAATCCTGTAAGGTGTAACAATACATCCCTCCTTATAGAGTTCATCTCTGAAGGATTATACTAGTCTGCTCTTCATTGCTTTGGTGAAAATGACCTCTTGTCTACAAATCCAAAATCAATCCTGTCTTCTTTGACCTGGTCAAATATTACCGCTTGTACCCTAAATCAAATCCATAACCTAGGTATCTTGCTAGCTGTTAAAAACCCTCCATGAGAAAAAGATACTAGCTCAACCTCTTATCCTTAGCTGTCTGAGGGTTCTGCTTGTGATACTCCTGCAACAACCTCTTGTCATCAAAGTTCTTATAAGGTTTTTCAGTCCAATGTGCTTCATCTGGATATCCTTTCTACTGAACCAAGTACATCACCTTTTTCGTTCCTTGCTATACTGACTGCCCATGACCTCTTCTACCTCATAACCTGTTACGTATTCATAGCCTTCCACATCATAAACTAATTCATTTCCTTCACTACTTGTGGCGAGTTGGGGTACAGGTATGATTGGGAGAGTGGCTGTTCGATAAGGTTCGATGAGAGAGACATGAAAAGGATTGTAGATATGCCATCGCTTACTAGTAGGCAATTCAAGTATTATTGCTGTGGATGAGAGTACTTTTAGAATCTTAAAAGATCTATATAGCTTCGCATCTAGTTTCCTAGATGGCTGACTGGTCTTGAGATTGTTCTCATTCAACACAACTAGATCACCGATCAAATACTTCGGAGGTTCCTTAGTATGTTCATCATAGTACTTTACTATTGACTTCTGAGCTTTCTCTAAGCCCTTTCGACATAGATCATACAAACTTGATATCCAATGAATATAGTTCCTTGATGTCAGACCTTTTGCCTCTGCTTCAATGGGCCAGTTCATTCGAGGTTCGAACCTATAGTTTGCAAAGAAAGGTAACATGCCAGTCGGAGTAGTAAGAGAGTTGTTATAGGCATACTCTGCTATTAGCAACATTTCTGACCAGTTATCCTGCTTGTGATTTCAAGAGTTCTGGATGTAGCATTCCAACGTTTGGTTTTCTCTTTCAGTTTGCTCATCAGTGTGTGGATGAAATGGCGAAGACATCTTTAATTGACTATCAAGAGCTTCAACCATAGAAGACCAAAATATTGATGTGAACCTTGAGTCCCTATCTGACACTATGTTTAAGGGTAGACCATAGAATCTTCATACTTCTTTCGGAAAAATCTTAACCAGGGTTGTAGCTTTCTTCTCACCATCTTTTAGTAGTACAAAGTGTGCCATCTTTGTAAATCTGTCAACGATAACCCATACTGATGAGCAACTATCTGACAAAGTTAAATCAATCATAAAGTCTATGGAGATTGAATTCCATGGGCTGTATATTAATCTGAGGGGTTGCAGAAGTCAATTGAATATGAAGCGACCATGAGATTATAGTGATTACAGTCCTGGATTCTGACAAGCAACTGTAGGGTCTGATATTCATCACTATCATACCCGTGGACTCTGACAAGCGACAGTGAGGTCTGACAGTATCACGGCCATCCTACCCGATAGCTCTGACATGCTACCGTGATTGCACTGTGACCTTTGGTACCTGAGGCCTAACAAAACCAGACTCTTTGGCTATTGCACCTAGAGATACATCGTGAATCAATGTTAAGGTTGAAATATTACCGCAGGTTACGGTATGTTACGAGAGTGTTACCGCAGTGTTATCCGAGTTATCCATAATGGACTTGGACGTATTTGCATTTTCCAGCATTATGGCAGTTATCGGAGATTATGATAAGTCATATGATATATGGTAAGTTACGGTTAATGAGTTACCAATTTCCAGATGCTATATTCATTACTAATTATACTTCTATATATAATTCCAAGTGTATATCTAGATTAGCTACAGTATACTATCAGATATAGTATATCTACCTCTATATATTAGCTACTTCATATTTACTATTGAGTGTCTAGATCTGCCACTGTATATTTGTGGCATGAAGTAGTTTTGAAGTTTTCAATCAAGTCTATGAGTTTAACTCTAATGCAAAATCAATATGTATATAAATGATGTGCAATGAGTTTCTCTTTTACCTCCTGATTTCAAATTTATGGAGTAGTTGTGGAAAAATATCGGTTTTTCATGAGGGTTTGACTATTCTTTCAAAGCCACTCTTTCAATATTGTAGATACTGTAAATCAGAGACTGGAAGGTAAAAGAGTGACAACTTATACATATATTATGTATAATTTACTTTGTGATGAGAGTAAAACTCAAAGACTTAATTGAGCTTGAATGTTTGAATTTCGTAGTTTCTGGAGCATGAGGTATCATGTCAACCAATGATAATAATCTTTGCAGGTATGTACTACCGGTTGATCAATGAGAATGCTTCGTGGTGGTACTGCATATGCACAGATGTGTATATACTTATAAATATAGAATTGAAGTGAAGCCAGCTGACTTGTAAAAGAGATATCCAACAGTACTTATTTGTTTATAGGCAAAGCTATGTTTTTAAATTTTTATTTGTATATTTTTATTTATCCCATTCATGGAACCGCCCTGTCCATGGACTGGTCGCCCTATCCATAGATGGGCAGCTACCATGAACGGGTCGCAACAAATCTCTATAAGGAGGCTACCACATGCCACAACATTGTTTTTAGTTTACCAGTCTTTGTGAATAGTCCTATAGCTAATTTATACAATAGTATTGCACAGCTTCACTCTTTTTGATGCTCATATCAGTCAATTCAATACCACCAAATCCATGCTGCTTACATAAACGGATCACCCGTACAGAGCATTTGCACAAAAATTTCTTCATTGGTCATACCCTTGTAATTCGAAGGAGGTGTGGTGATTTCCGGAACTGGAACAGCTTGGTCCGCTTGAACTACCCAAAGGAGAATTTCCGCGGGTCGGGTTTGAAACTGCTGTATGCAGACGCTGGCCATGGATTGGAAACATTGGATGACGATGGCGACATTGCCGCCATTGTCGGAGAATGATACATTGGTGAGAGATTTCCACGTGGAAGTTGGCTCTGCTGTCTTTTCGTTTCTAGAAACCGCACTTACGTTAGCTTTGCAGTTCTAAAAAAAGTGGGTTGTCATAAATTCCGAAGGGTGGTGGTTGAGTACCGTCATCGCGTTCGGGGGGGAACAAAATTTCCGTGAGTGTTTGGCGACGATCTGGTTCGTGCGCTACTTCGGGAAACAGAAATTCCGTGAGGTGACGATCTGGCTCGTGCGCTAGACGCTGTGCCTCCGTCTGATTCGCCACCGATAGGTGGTCTATTTGCGTCGGGTCTAAAATTTCCTTCCATTCAGACAAAGGTGGGGAAGGATTGTCATGAAGTTGATTACCTTCGCTTTTATTCGATTCCATGGTGTCACCCCTCCCGAATGTGTAGGCACTTTGGTTGTTGAACACCGCAGGGTAGTTGGCTGTCACGTCCGTATATTCAGTATCGTTTGGATTCCCTCCCTCCCACGAGTTCGTGGCACTACGCGGGTAACCATAGCTTGAATCAAATCTACTCTCTTCATTCTCCGTATCTATGGTTGATGTAACCACCATCGTCGGTACGATGTACTCACTGAACGTACTCTGGATTGGTGAGGACGAGGTGGTGTGCCTTTGACCGAATTGAGCATCCGGTGCTGATGTAGCACCCGCGTCCAAATGATGGGTTGGAAGCCGGGCTTCAGAGTCGTCGGTGTATTCCAACTGTCGAGTCGACTGCATTTCGCGCGGGCCGTTAATAACACTTGCAGAAGATTTTCGGCTTTGACGTTGCCTTAGGTGTCTAATTTGCATCTGCTCGATTGCAGCACGCAGAATCTGCTGCGGTTGTGGGTTCAATTGGCCTTGTTGGTTCATCTTATGCATCGCAGCCTGCTGTACAGCGTACGGTGGCAGACTAGCTAGTAAAGATGACTCTCCCGGCTTGCTAGGCGGACCGATCATCGTTGGCTGTGGTCCGACTGCTTGTCCTGGTGCAAGACCCCTGGCCCTCATGGCCTGGTACGACTGATGATACGCATCCTTCGGGTTTAACGTCTTTTTGCGTTGCTCCTGTATCAACACCAGTTTCTCCCTACACTGTGTGTTGTAGTCGGACTATATCAAAAAAGAGTCAGATAAAAAATTCAATTGACAAACATGCAGGAAGTGTGGATGGCGTACCTTTTGGATAGCCTTATCGTACGTGTTCTTTTCAAAGTTGGTTGCAATCTGAATAGCGTGTCCCTGTTCGATGTCGGTGCGTACAAGTTTTATTGATGCGACACTGAATATTGGCGGGGACGGTTAGCAGAGAACAAAGCGGATACTAGAGCAAAATCTCGTCGCATGATGATGTTGAGCGGGAGCCACGGGTTGCCAATGCTCTCGGGCAAAGTTATGACACTGGTAAGTAGGGGACCAAGAATAAAGCATTCTCTCGTGCCCAGTGGTGGCGAATAAATGGGACTAGCCAAACTGCGAGAAAATAAAACAATACCAACATACATCTCCATTATTGTGTGGACCCGTTCCTGGAGAGACAACTCCTTTTGCCAGCCCATGGGATTCGAGCTCTGCTTTAGCTGGCTAGCAAGCCACTCGGACAACCGACCCCAGCTCACCGGATCTTTTAGCTCTAATGTACGCTGTATCTCCGTCTGATTCGGTGCCAGCTGCAGGAGACGCTCCGGTTCGGGTGTACTGATTATGTCCGAGGCATTTTTTCCTTCAGGTTGTGGTGGGGAAGAATAGTCAAAAACTTGATGATCTTTGTTTTCATTCGATTCCGTTGGCGGGGTCGGTTTCGTCCCATTCATTTTGTGGATGATTGCAGAATCCAGTTCCTACCGGTGTCTGTCAACAACTGCGCCAGAAGGTACGCATACAAAGTTCGCAGAAATACCTTTAGAGCATTAACTCTTGGTCGTGAAACAGAGGTAGTATTGTGATGATCTCTTGAGTGTCTTTGAAGTTTGGCTTTGGATGAAAAGCCAACGTCCTTGTAAAAGCAATTCTCTTCGGAGCATTTGTACCGAAAATCCTGCCCATCCTCATGTTGGTCTCGCCGTGATGACGTTTCAAATCCTTCAGCGCAAGACACAGCGCAAGATTGTCGACGACACCTGTAAAGCTTTTGTCCATAGAGCGTGCGGAGTTTCTCGACTACATCTGGTTCGTCCGGGACTTCGAGCTTCCCCTCCAGGATGTTCTCGAGGATTTGACGAAGCTTCCTGCCAGTTTTTTCAATATCCATAGGATCGTTTTGGTCGCACCATTCTTCAAGTTCTATTTGACTATTATCAGAGCTTTTCGACCTTTGAAGCTCTGCGCGATAGTGGATGACGTCACACATGCCGGACCGTATCTCGCCCGGCAAGTATCCTAGGCTTTCAAACGATGAATCCCATCGCTTTTTGGAACCAGCTGATAGATCCCTCTGCATATGAGACTGCCCATGGGTAAAATGCTTTTCGAACACATTATGCCGCAAGAGACTCGATAGGAGATGGAGCTGAGCAGAGTCTCGTGGTGAGGATTTATACGCTTCCAGAACATGCTTGATCCAGCTTGAATGGACATACTCTAGCAACCGCAAGTCCCCATGAAGAACAAGTCCAACGGCTCTCTCTTCAGAGAGCTGCTGGTCGAAACACGTAAATCCATAATATGTGGCACAGACAATCGCAATATTCAGATGTGCGGCGCTGCGGTCGATAAACGGACCGCTTTGCTTGCTTATTAGGTATCTAGGAGTCGGAGCAATAAACAAATGCATTATAGGTGGGTGTGTTATACATGTCACTTACTCTTTGGCGGAGAAATGAACGAAAACCACAGTATCCTCACCAACAGTCTCTACAATTGGTGCACCAGCACCTCGAAGCCGCGCCCGAAGTGGTCGGTCTTTCTTGTCGACGGTGAGGATTCCCGGCTTCGTTCCAACGGCGTCCTCAAACTCACGAAGAGTCATTGCCCGAGTTGAACAAGTCATCCATTGAAGCAATTTCATTGACAAAGCCCGCTCTTCGTGAGGTAGAGAGCGAATGCGATCGAGTATTCTTTCGTAGCTGGAATGGTTTTGTCAGTTACGGCGAGAAGGCTGAAGGCCAGGATACCCACGTCTGCTCGAGGCCGACTGGAAGATTCTTCAGAGTGTTTTCGATCTGGTTGACGGTCACACTGGAGAGCAAGCCTTTTATAACCAGTCGAGCCCACAAGAACATTCCTAACATTGTGAGTACTCCAAAGGAACAAGATCCAGGGAAGCAGTATTAATGGAACGAGATTAGATTACCTCCGGCACGAGAAGCAAGAGAATCGATTATGCATCTGTCAATATCTGGGGGCACTTCGTCCGGATCAAGCTCTCCTACTAAATCCTGTGTTTCCGACTCGATATATTTGAGTATGTCTTTTTTGTTCTTATCCCCGACCACTATCCTCGTAGTTTTCCGAGAAAGTACCTTGCGTATATCTGGTAAGTCTTGGCTCCCTATAAAGAATCGTAGCACAACGGGTTTTTCTATCATCCATTTCTTCAAGATGGGTAAGAACTCAGCCCGCTCGGCTTCAGGAAGTTCATCGAGTCCATCGATGACGATGTATATATGGCATGCAATTGGGGAACACGAGTCAAATAAGTGCGCCAACATCTTTTTGCATACTGACATTGTAATTGAATGCGGTGTCGTGGTGTACTGGTTATAGACATAAGCGATAAGCTGTTCGTCTTGAAGGATGATCTGATAAATAAAGCTCCGGAGTATCGCAAGGCAGGTATTCTTATCCGGCAGCTTGTAACTGCAGAAGAAATAAAGAACTGTGGAGACGTTCTGTAATGGCTGTTTCATCTCCTGTAAACGTTCTATAATCGTCGAAGAGAGGACGGTTTTTCCTAAAGCCACAAATTTTCAATTCCGAACGCTAATGCCAATGCATACATAAGTGTGTGTATAGTACATACCAGCACCCGGTATTCCGTGAAGCCAGATGACGGCGTTGGAATTGGGATCACCATCCAACCACTCAGTCATCTCGCGAGAATTCAGCAGCCATTCACTCGTTCCCGGCGTTTTTTCCTGGGAGGCATTGTCCTTTGTAGTATCTACGTCTGCCGGAGACAACCAATCCGCACAAGCTTTTTTCCGTTTCGTTTGCCTTTCCCGTGTTTTCTTTTCAAGCAGCTTCTGTGCGTTCTCTCTGGCCTTCTGAGATTCGATAATGTCCTCGGCACGGGCTTCGTAATCAATCAAATTCTGGTGCCTTTGTATATTCTCCAGAATGTTACCAAATCTGGTCTCGAAGTCATTCCAAGCAAGGCTGAAGAAAATCTTCCAGGCTAGACGTTTCGATATCGCGAATCAGATACTCTCGGCCTTCTGCAATTGTCCACAGCCCTGACTCATCGCAACTGACGCCACTGGCAAGTAACTAGCGCCAGCAAGACACCCGACAGCCAGGACTGAGACAGCTTCTCAAGAATTTTGATCTCTCACCTCTGCGTCGGAAAAACTTCAAAGTTCGTCGATAAAAGTCTAGGATATCTTCATATAAGAGGGAAATGACATTCTGTATCTGTTCACTGTAGCTGAAAATACTCGTAAACCGCGTGAATCGAGGCAAGTTCTCTCCAATCCTCTGACATGCGTCTAACAACCGATCGAAGCTCTCGATGAATTTGCTCGATAACTGGGATCGTATGATTAGGTACAGTACAACTAACAAAAACGACAACTTTAGGTACCTGAAGCAACAACTTTATTGGTCCCTAGGGCAGCGTTAACGACATCCCAAACTCATAGAGCACGCTTCATTTTACCCAAATAAACGAAAGTATATCCGGCTTGGCTTGCACGAAGACCTCGATAACTGCAGCGTATTGTGAAATTCCTTTGATGAAAGGTTCGAGCCGAGTCATGTTCTGCAAGCACCCGCGCGCACCTTGCTCGGCCTCCAGGTTCTCAATCAACGCCCTTACCTCGCTCTCGGTGGTGACATGATTGAAGGCTTTCTTCTCCTCCGAATCAAGACTATTTCGAAATCGACTCAGAGCTCGACTGATAGCTGCTGGAATAGGAACCGGAGGACGTGCAGCGGACATTGCGGCTGGGTAACTTGGTGATATCGATACTGGAGGTGCACTGGTGAGGCGGGGTTTGAAGAACATAAATATAACGCCAAGCTCGGTGCGCACAGTTGAGATCTGCATGAATGCGGGCAGTGCTTCGTGGTGCATGCTGGCGCTTGCATGATGCGCAGGATTATTGGAGCAAAGGCTTAATACACTGCCACACGGCTCTGCGATCCCAAAGATCCCGTTATAACACCTCAGATCCCGGTCGTTCAAGCTTTGAGCGACTACTGAGCTTTCCATATCTCAATGAACGATACCGCCTTCTCGTCCCACAAGCGTCCAAACGAAGATCCTCAGTATCTATGCGTTCCGTCAAAACGGCAAGGCACCAGCAGCGATGGCAGATATATCTCACGGTCTCCAGTACCGAGCACCCCATCGGAAGGCACAGCATCTTTGTGTCCAAGCCCAACGATAAGCCATTTCAGTTCATCACCGCAGCCCGACCCGGCGCCTATGGACTTCGAATGGAGTTTTCTTGATGATCCAATTGCTGATGTCTCAGATGGTGTCCAATTTCGACTGAAATGTTGCTCTGGAGATCGAGAAGAAAATGAGGTGTGCTTTGGTATGGTGAGGCCTCCAGCTCATCGTGTGTGTGAAATTGGATTATAACGTTCTCAGATCCGGTGCCACTGTAACTCAACTTTCAGTACTCTCACGCATATCGAGAAAGATTATTCCAATAGTCCCGGGTCATATATTCCTCTCGTTGTACTAGCACGGTCGATAGATCTAGAAACCACGATGACGGAGATGATCGTGCAGAGTGCGGACCACAAGACCGGCATGGGAAGTGTTGATCCGTCAATTAAAACTGTACTTTTGCCATTACTTGATCGACCGGCGTTAAGCCTAAGGATTCAAGGAGTAGCACTTTTACCTCTTAATTTCACGCAGGCACGGTCGAAGGTTAAATTAGAGATCTTTCTGAATATTTTTGGCGTTTCCGAGTTTGGGGAACTCGTTGGGAAGTACTTGTCGGACAACAAGGTCTTTCTCCAACATCCGAAGTACCCGGAGGCTGGGTTCCCTTACAGGAATCCTCAGATCATTTCCAAACGCTTCAACGCGGTGATTACGGAAAATACTCTGACTGGAGGGATTCCTGTGATACCCAACAATCCGGCAATGGAAAGCTGCGTTGTTTCGGCAAGGCCAGCGGAACTGCTGGAATTTTTCAATAACATCTACAAATCCGCTATACTAGACGAAGTTTGTGGAAACTGGCGACTCAAAACCCAGCTTTTGAGGTGAATTTGCCGCAAGGAACGCCCTAGAGAGCCAGGGAGACTGACTGTCCTGTAGTCATCAAAAGCAAGGCCTATATTTCCTTCAGAGAAGGGAACAAGGTCTATCTATTTTCGACTCCTCTACTATTGCTGTAGGCAAAGCAATATGGTCCGCCATTATTCACATATCAAATCCCCTCAATACCTGACTAACGAATAAGTGTTGTAGTAGTAAAATCAAAGGGGGAATACTCGCGGACCATATGGGCCTTGGGAAGACATTGACAATTCTCTCTTTGATCACCGCAACCTTAGAACTTGCAGATACCCACCACTCCGAAATGGAAGATCTGTTGAGTGCTCCAGAGTTCAAGATGCGTAGCAGAGCTACGTTGGTTGTAACCCCCGTATCAAGTGAGTTTGGCCCATTTGTTCTTCGTTGATCGTAACTGAGGCTCGTATTCTAACCTGTTGTCTAGCTCTGGGAAACTGGGAGGAGCAGATTGCAACGTATCTCTCTCGCCCGTCTCCCTGAATTCTACTGAAAATGTTTAGGCATGTGTGGCCTGGAAGACTCCGTTACTTCGTTTACCATGGAAAAAACCGACCAACGGATCCCGCCAGCCTTTGTGACTATGACGTCGTTTTCACCACCTTTTCAATCGTCTCACAAGAATGGAAATCCGAACGGGACCCTCTTCACGCCATAGACTTTTATCGACTCGTGCTCGATGAAGCCCATGAGATTCGTGCAGAGAAATCGCAACGTTCTCGGTCCGTATGTGCCCTAACTTCCGAACGCCGCTGGGCAGTCACCGGTACACCATTCCAGAACAATCTAACCGATATCGCAACGTTGTTCAAATTCCTCAAGTACACGCCGTTGGATACTAAGATAGGTTTCCAAAACTACATCCTCGCCACTCAGACTGGCGAGAAGTCCGGGATGGACAACCTCCGGTCAGCACTGAAAGCAGTTTGCCTCCGAAGAACTAAAGCCACAATCGAGGCAGATCTCCCGCAGAGGACTGAGCAGATTTGCTTCCTTGACTTCCGCAGTGACGAAAAGGAACTCTACGAAAGTCACAAGAAGAAAATGGCGCGGAATCGAACACACGGCTCGGCATCAAGCGTTGCAGACACACTGAGGTGCTTATCGAAGCTACGGATGATATGTGACCATGGGCTGGACCTTCTTCCGCCAGAAAATGTTGCCGCCAGTCAAACCATGAGTTGTGTTGTGTGTAATCAACAGCTCACAGGCTCGATACAGTTCGAAGGATTGGGTTGCCCTCATCGCTCCATTTGTACGGAGTGTATAGAGTTGTTACCGGGAACCGATGGCGGGCTTTCTGAGTGCGAAGAATGCTCGGTCGATGAAGCCCCGACGCCTGAGGCCGCGCCGGAGATGGGTCTTGGAAGATTTCCGAATTATCGAGGTCCATCAACAAAAGTGAATGCACTTCTCCAGGCCATTATAAATGACAACACGGGAGACCATAATTCACCAAAACAGTGAGTCAACATCCATATAATCTCTCATTGCTCAAACCTGACATTCATACTGCATAGTGTTGTCTTCTCGGTCTGGACACGAATGCTCGACCTGGTTGGTATCGCCTTGGAACGTGCAGGTATTCCTTTCTGCCGACTGGATGGTTCCATGCCCCGAGCCAGGCGTGATGCCGAGCTGAAAAAATTCCGTGACGACTCCCGGTTTCTTGTGATTCTGATCTCCCTCATGGCTGGAGGGGTTGGGTGGGGCCAATCACCCTCGCTCTTATGACCCTCCGCTTACCTCAAGCTAGCATCAATCTTACCTGCGCATCCAGAGTGCATATGATGGAGCCACATTGGTAGTTTCACTCATTCTCCGTCAAATGGTGCCGAAGCTCATGAAGCACAGGAATCCAATGGTTGAACTTCAAGCCCTAGAACGTGTCCATCGACTCGGCCAAACTAGAGACGTTCTGATAACCCGCTACATCATCCGCGGTTCATTCGAGAATGTGAGACTTTCCTCACTCACACAAGAAATAAAAAGCTCACTTTAACTATAGAACATGCTAGCTTGCCAGAGAAAGAAGCTGGAGCTCGCAAGACAATCCCTTGATGCAGGAAAGGCACATATCATAAAATGTGATGCCAAAAAAGAGATCATGGATGTGAGTAGGAATCTAAGATTGCTCGAGTATCCACCTAATTGTGAAAACTGAAGAGCCTGAATGGCATTTTATCGGCGCATCACTCGGGAGTAGACACGCAGTGCCATTTGGCAGAGCCTTGGCCATGCCAAAACCGGGTTTGATTTCTGAACGGACATATCATAATGTAAATGCATATAACATAATATATAATCCACGACACTTGCCAGAGTGAGGTAGTTTGAGTTGCTGCGTTATAAATCCACATATATTAATCTTCTGCTCTTGTGTAAAGAGGTTCATCAGTTCTCACGGCTTCGCGTGGTTCTTTTTTGGTGAATCAGATAAAAAAACTAGTCTCGGACGTTTCTTTTTTCGCTACGCGGAAGCATAAAAAACCTACATATGTACACGTCCTCCTGGTTGTGAGCCCCCTAGTCCTCGCGTAGTTCATAGCACCAATGTTATTTGGAAAACAGCTTAGACAACCTGAAATGATGTTTTTACCATCCTGAAGCTTACAATTGTAGTCATCGTATCACGATATTAGCTTCGTCTCTGATTCTTTATCCTCCGCACTGTGATAAAAAAATACCAAATACGGCGGGATAGGTAGAACTGCAGTCCCACATTTACATACACTTGCCGAGGCGGCGGTCAAGCGGCAGGGGCTAGGATTCGCCGCGGCAGCGGCAGCGGCCCGTACACACAAATACGTCATAACGGGCATCGGCTAGTAGTTAAATATAACGACATCTCATTCCAGTCAGTGCAGTCATTGGTCTCCGCTGATGGGCCGTGCGTCACAATCAAATGGAGGTTTCCGAGGCAATTCACCAATTGCAACGCGAGCGCGCGAGACCACAACTACCACAACCTGACAAGTTGCAGGAGATCTAACTATTAATTCCAAAGAGGGTTTCCAAAGACTCTAGCTATGTATCCCCACAGTGGCGAACTGTGCTGAGTTCGTTCACAAAAGTCTAAACTGAAGCTAGTACGGTCGATGCATCCATCTTATTGGCCGCTCCAACTCCGAAGGTGATTATTAAGGCGGGTATCGTCTCATTTTAGCTGTGTGAACGAACGCAGCACTGTTCACCACTGCGGGGGATACGGGACGTTCAAATGGGTTCAATCGCTAGAGAAAATTAAGCCCTCTATCTAATATAACCATCTGGATCTTCAGGCACCACATAACCCACATTTCCTGTCAGGAAACCCATGACTATCCATTACATCCAAAACACGAACATCGGCGCAGAACAATTTATATATCTCATGAAATAGCTCTAGTCCGTCCTTCCCTCATTCCCTCTAACGCCAGCCTCTTCAAGTTCTCTTCTGTTGCTGCTATTTCCTCAGCTGCGCGGTTTCTTGTTCCAACGGCTCGTCGACCTCGAGGATCACGTTTTGTAATAACATATTAAGACTGTCAACTATCGTGACCGGTGGAGATGCCTGCTCCCGGGTTGAATGTGCTAATGAAGACTGGTCCAAATCTAGGCTTATTAAAGGGGATTGCGGGTGGTATTTGGCAGGATCGTATAGCACAAAGTCGCTAGTTTCTTGCTGGTGGTAATATACTGCATGTGCTAGTACTAGGGATAGTGGAGCTGAAGATACAGGTTGGAAAGAAGTTGGTAATGTACTGGACAAGTCCCAAGGATCGCCCCAACAAAAAATAATGACTGGAATAGTAGTATCATTGTGCCCGTATGTCGAGCTGCGGGTGAGCTCAGTCTCCGTCTCTACAATGACTTATTTCGGCCTCCTCCCGGACGTCGACAGTTACCGGCATATTCTATATCGAGCTGAAAGACCACGCTCTGCCTCCCGAATATCTCAGCGAAGTCATCAAATTGGTGAACTCAACTTCGACCAAGAAAAGATTTGCGTGGCCCATCCATCGACGATACAGTCTCACCTACATATTAGCTCTCCCAACCTAAATCCGAAACGAGTCTCGCTCGGAGTGAGCACCTCTTCTCGCTGGCGGTTGCTTTGATAGAAATAGGGTATGGCGAAAGTCTTCGGAATCTATCACCTACACGCTCGTTTTTTTCAGATTGGTGCAATAGTCGATTAGGCACTTTCACTTGTCGATCAGCTGAATTCACCAATGAAGCATGATCGGCTTTGCCATTGCTGACTCTAACATCATACTTGGCCAATCAACGCCGCTCTCGATTGCCACTAGAGTATTGTAACCAATCTGAAAAAGACGAGCGTGTAGGGGATACTCTGAGACGGAGGCTGGGACGCATGGTGGACTGAAAGTGCAATGGGATTATCTTAAAGAGTACTGCGGAGCAAAGAAACTGTCGACGTTGCTTTCGGCTGAAATGGGAGGACGATATGCAAGAGTGGTCAGGAAGTGCCTGGAATGTAATTTTGGAATTGACGAAAAGGGCTTGGATTGTTTGGCAATGCAAGAGGTTTTCTATGAGATTGTTGTTTGCGAATTGGAGGCGTGTGTTAAAGCGTTTGCCTAGGCGGCCCGCCGTATCTGTAGCGACTTTGTATTTAGCTGCATTCGATATATGGTATCTAGATTTTGGTCGACTTACAAATGTATATTCACCTCCATAACGAGCCGTCCAAAATTGCTATTTAAGGCGGTGAGCAGAGCAGTTCCCCATCGTCCTTGATGATAATGGACGCCGGATGGGAAGTGACGTCCCGGGAACTGACCAGATGGCGTCGGCTAGCGTCAAGCCATGAAGTTGTTTGGGCGGTTCAGCGTAATGGAATGGGAATCGGACATGTAATGAAGCAGCAGCAGCAGGGGATCTCGTTTGTCGTTTTGTTGTTTCGCCGAGCAAGCTTGCGAGTGAGGCGAAAAAGCTTGGATGCGAGAGTACTAGGTACTTAAGTACTCAAGCTTAGTAGTTGTTTGGTATATAGGTCTTTCTTTCAACTCCACAGGACTGCTGAGATATGGGATATCCGGATGAAATGGGACAGTGCTCGATCCACACCACCGCCTCAGGGTAGCTACAAGATGTGGAATTAATGTGAAGTTTGTTGGTGTGAGAATGTAACACCAATTGGCCAAAGTAAGAGGTACTCTGACACAGCGCGCGCCGCTTGCGGCAAACCTGCGCGCTTAATGCCTCATGGCCCGTGCGTCAACAGGCTCCCAACAACAACGTCGTGCCTTCGCCGACAACAGATGGCACAAAAACACACTGAATCCTTGAGAAAGAACAGCATGAGAAGAACTCCACCTGCATGTCGCAGATATCGTAAAGCCAAGTATAAGGCTGCAACTAGAGACTCCTTATCCAATGATACGTATCCTGAGCTGATTACATTTCAACCACCAACTTCGACTTTAATCTTTCGATAGTATCCAGAATCGTCTTTTCATGAAGAAATCCGGGACCCCGGGAGTAGAGTAGAATATCCCAATGGCCGGTCCGACAGCTATAAATCCATGATATATCCAGTCACACCATAGCTGCATCAAGTCCAAATCAGAATACCACGCAGACACACTTTCCATACCTCCTTTTCGGCTTGCAACAACAAGATATGCACAAAGAACTTACGCAGTTATATATCACGCACAGAGGCACCGCCATACCCGCACAGAAAACAAACCATTTCCCAAAAAGCATAACATACCGATAAACGCGTTTCCCGCATCAATCATCTCAGCACTCGAATTGTATGTTCTAGGTAGGGATCAACAGCTTCAATTCATTTGCCAGCCCTACCCGCAACAGCTGCAGGGAAAAAACAAAATATTCTCTCAAATCACATATAGTAGCGAGCCACCCGGGTCGATCCGGTGATATGCAGGTACCCGAGTGAGCTGTTGTGACAGAGGTACCTGCATTCGTTCGGCCGGTGAGCAAAGTGCATCTGCTTGTTTCAGTCGATTAATATGCAAAGCAAGAGTGACTTGACATTTGAGCTAACTTCAGGTATCCAGGGCTTACACAGTCCGTACTTTGGAGTGATCATGACGGAAGTATGATGGCCTCCCCGCGACAGATGTTGATGGGAAATTGGAGTCACGACATGTATATACTTACCCCCATCTATATGTCTGGCGCCGATTTGCTATACATACCTAGGTAACTGTTATATATAACTCGGCCTTAACACGATGTCATAATCAATACAGCCTGATGCAAGTTTCGCGTATCCCACCATTCGCCATATGTGCAGAGCCAACCACCCGATGGAAGACATGTATCCCTTAACTCCAACAAGCCTCACCAACGTTCCTCATAATCCACAGACAGCTTCTCATGAACTTATTAGACATATCCCATCACTCGGCAATCACTGATTGGATTGCACTTGGTCTCGTGCAGAATAACGGAACAGTTCCGGGTGGTATTCTAGCACAACAGGGCGGAGCCTCGGCCGCGTTAAGGGAAGAAGGGTAGTGGAAGGGGAGATACGACTTGGAAGCTATGGATCAGTCTGTAGTGGAAGTATCGGGGACAGTGTACTTAAATGTCATGGCCGCAAGCGGCCGAATACAATATGATTACAAACAAACAAAGCCTCAGCCGTGTCACTGGCTACTAGGGCTGTTGTACCTGCGCGCAGGGGCGGCGTAGTGGCGTCCAACGTTCGTACGTACGCCAGAGATCGGCAGTCGCGTGGCAAGATATCCTCTTTAGTACAGAAACCTGCTGCAAGAAGTGAAGTGATGAAAAGATGCATCGCGCTTGCAATAGCGTGATATCAACCACAAACAGCCGAAAACCCACCGATCTAGTTTAACCCAGTAGCTTCCCCCACTCATTTCCGGGAGCGCCGCATCGATATCGCCGCTAGTATTTTACCGCCACCGTCATAGCTAGCCCTATGTATCATCAAACGGACGTGGCATCAGGAGGTATTGCCTCTGCAGGATATGCCCCGTTGGAACCCCCCTTATAAGGCTGGATCTTAGAGTGTTTAGTATCTCTTAATGAACTTTCATTATTACTCCGTGGAAGGTGTGTACCTGCAGACCCCATCACATGGTAGCAGTGGATTATAAACCACCACCCTACTCAGTAAAACCCTTGGAAACCCCGCTTTAGCGCATCTCATTGGTGATTCTCTGCATCGAATTATTTATTAGGCATGGAGCACCTCTCCTGTTGGATGCTGGTTCCTGGTAGGGTTGGTCGGTTGGGGAAGGAAGAATGGGGGCGACTACTTTATCCATATGAAACACCACCACCACCGAAACACCCCAGAAGAATCTATAGTACCAGCGTCAGGGAACAGTAAATATCAAGGCCGAACGCCCTATGAGGAGAAAGCCTTATGGTGGAAACGTTCCACGTCTCATCTGCGGCTTCTGAAGCAATGTCAAAGATTGAGGAAGACAGATGCCAGGGATTCTGGACTCGCAGTCAGAACCTTATGCTAAAGACCTACTTCATATGTATGTACGTACATAACCAAGAGCTACGTTGGCAAGCGGTATTTACCGGTCTTGGTGCGGGGTGTGGAATTGTGCTTGGTCGGTTATTGGAAATGTTGTATTGCAATGTCACTAAAGTAATTCTCGTTGTTCGGGCCGGTCTGTTTGCACTGCAGATTTGACATCGAAGCAAAAAGACCGCAGAGTTGAAACGTAGCGGCAAGCAATTGAGATTGCTATAATTTGACCTTTATCTCGTCTACCTTTCCCCTGGCTATGCTTATGCCTGGTACCACCCACTCGCCGCAAGAACACTTCATGCCATGCCAGGCATACGATCCCACTTTCGAAGAGCACTTGGGGCATTCAAGCTTTCCTTCAAGCTTTTGTTGCTCAAGTTCCGGCGCCATCCAGCTCAACGGCTCGAGGAAATGGTGCGAGCAGGGGGTGTTGGAGAGTCTTGGTGAAGGAGGTTGAGAAGGTTTCGGAATATGTGGAGTTAAGAATTGGGAATTTGCAAGCGTACGTCTGGAGACACTTCAGTTTTCTGCTTCACCAAAGTTGGCCACAGTAGCAATCGAGAGCCATACCTGCACTTCTTGCACCGCAATTCAACCATCCCCGACTCCTCTGGTGTAGCTCCTTCCTCGACTTGTGTGATTCCCGCGACAGCCC
Source organism: Wilcoxina mikolae CBS 423.85 (assembly GCA_014904905.1). Classification (NCBI taxonomy): domain Eukaryota; kingdom Fungi; phylum Ascomycota; class Pezizomycetes; order Pezizales; family Pyronemataceae; genus Wilcoxina; species Wilcoxina mikolae. The sequence continues at coordinate 251,395 of MU122209.1, read as the reverse complement.
TTTCCGCATCCCGAAAGTGAACTCGTTCAGGTGCAACCCCTGCCGCTTTACTTGCCTCTAATTCCTTCTGGTAAAGCCAGCGCTGGTAAATTGGATTATCGTCCAAATCGGTAGTGTACTTCATTTTGTGATATAAATCTAGCTGCTTCATGAAGCCCAGGTTCGGCTCGACAAACGGCCGGATTCTGCGGATAATATCGACTGCCTCCATAGCATTGATTTGTCGTTTTTGCATCAAGTGAGCAGCCAGGACGGTTGCGGACCTTGACTTTCCCATGGCACTAATGAAGGTTATTCACCAATCATAAGATGGCACCCACAGGTGGGGTTCGTACCAGTGAATCAGCACAGCACCACCATTGTTCAACGCATTTGATATAAATTCGTTTGTGATCGCAAAGTGTTCGATAAGGTTCTCGTACTCAACATCGTCTACTTCGACAACCAGGTGTTCAAAGCCCTCAAAGAGCGATTTGTCTAGAGGAAGCCGCAAGACGCTGACCACATGGGTGATTGCTGCGGCTTGCAGGGCGGATTTCCCACGCAGAGCGAACATCCTGCATTCCCGCTATATTAACCACCCAACGCATTACGACGATCGCATAAGGTAGGTGAGATAAGGATGCTGTACCCGCCGATCCATAGATTCTCACCTGGAACCTGATTCATGGTCATATACAGCTGGTGAGGGGGTAGGCGTGCGATGTGAGGCTTGACCGTTCGCTGCCGTTGGACGTTGGACGTCGACTGAGGCTGAGCGGGAAACGAAGCGCCCGCCTATCGCGATAACGGGGGAGGCTCCGGTGGGCGACGAACACCGATCGAACTGATGCTGAACTCTTCCAAGGTTAGGTGTGGTTGCGAAACTTTGAGCAGGGCGGGGTATGAACGGGCAAGAAAAGCGAGGAATCTCACCGACGACTGAAAACGAAGGAGTGTGTGTGGGTTGCGTGACGATCCCTGCCGGTTTTCCCAGGCAAGGATGAACACATAGCTGAAGCGCTTTGGTGGAGGAGGAAGATATTTGCTTGGTTCACAGCGCACGCCCTACAGGGCTGCTGCAGCTTACATTTGTGATATGTGATGTGTGGGTGAAACAAAAAAAGCCTAAAGTGCAAATATGACGATTCTAAGTTATCTTTCGGCGACATCTCGCCTGTTCTTTCTCACCTAAAGCTTCCCCAGAAAGCGACATTTGTTTTGCTGGTAACGAGTTGATTCAGATTCCTTGTGGGCCAAATTGCAAACCCGTTGAAATTACTTACCCGTTCAAGTATATTCTCATATATAGGGCTTCACCAGCGTTACTGTGTGGGGTGCAATAAATAGAGAAATCAATAATGTCTCGGCCGCTCGGCGGATTCGCCTCAATTCTCCTTAGTGGACCGGGAAGTCCCTTCAGCCTTACAAACAGGCAAGACATTGACATATCAGCGCTGTTATTGTTAGACACAACGCAGTTTCCCCGGTATTCCTGCGCCCACAAGTTGCGGTCGACAATGGTATGGACGGATGAGACCCGTTCCGTTATCTCGCCTACAATTTGAAGGACCACTTGACGTGGTTCTCACGCCCGTCAGCAAGTTCTGTTGCAGAAGCAATAACTTTCTCCTGGCGCGTGATCTGTTCTATGATATCAGACCTCGTTTTCTCCGTTTCTTGGTTTCTCCGTCTCGGTATTTTATTGTCCTAGGTGTCGCATGATATCAACTGGACAGCCCCTCCCCTCTTGGTGAGGGAGATATATACTTATTAGCAAGTTGCGCCGTTCTGGAGCTGACGGCAGGTGGAGTACATTAAGTAGACTCGATTGTGAGATGCACCTCGTGCCAAGATAATGTCGCTCCCAACCTGATCGAGCAGTCGTGACCATGTACCTTGTTGACGCTGGTAAGATTGTGTGACCGTTCAAATGTAGTCTGGATTACCCGTTTTTTTGAATCTCCGATAAAAATGCTGTGAATGTCCGAGCGGCCGGAAGGCTCAAGACAGGATTCTAGGGCTAGACAGGTGTGGCATTATGGTATTTCCCTTCATGAGCTGAATAGTTATTGCATCTCCTAGACCCCACCGACATGTTCCGACTGTGAACACTGCTCGTTTTGGCATTCAGCGGCCCTGAATCTAGGAAGTACAATGTTCTTTAGCTCCAGTTTGCACATTGCAACTGCACCACCTTCTGATCTGCAGCTACAAGTATTACACGTCCGCCAGGCACAGTTCTGCAACGAAATGCGAGGAATGAACAGAAGGAAGGTAAGACCGGGTATTCAAGTGCATGTGGATGAATTCAAGGTGCAGCCATATCGTCGATTGACCTTCTGAAATGTAATTTGACCTGGAATAAAAGAGAGATCCGTTATCCATATCCATAATATATCCCTAGCACTTATCTAATAATACGGAGTCTACACCACGCGACAGGGAGGGAGAGTACCGCGCCCAGCCAGAAACCGCCATCTCCAAACAAGGCTATACATCTACGCCCTTCAGATTAACCACCCCCCATACGGCACATAGGACGGAGAAAGTGCGACATGTCTTCTTATACATAAGTACGCACGCGCATAACGGCACTCCTCGAGCGATGATCCTGTTGTCTTCAACGTGAAGAACGCGACAAGCCGGACGTGCATGATTAGGAGGCTGAATCGGCTCGGTGTACTATACATCCCCACTGCCATACATCCTGCGCAGCTGCTCTCCACTATACCTACTTACGTGAAGGCCTCTCGGTCTCTCTTCTTGGCCATCCTTACCACCACCTTGTACTGTATCTTATAAGCTTGTCACCCCCCCCTTCCTCCGCTTCTTCGATTCACATCCCCCACGTCTTGCCACCTCTGCTTGGGCATGGTAGCCGTCTGCATCGAATCCTCTCAACCTGCAAGCATTTTCTAGGCTACAGATCCGGCGCCCGTGTTCGTTGAGCAGTGTCGTTCCGCTAGCTTAGCCCAAACGGTCGACAGTCACTTAGTCCGCTGCAATAATCGATCCCTCGTCCTCATCCACCCCCGCGACGTTATTTGTATCCCTTATCACCTGCGCTGCATGTTGCGAAGCGCTCGGCTTTTTCGACTCTCCGGGCAGGGCTTTTGGTGCGAGATTGAATTGCGAGATCAAGAAGCGACCGCGTCGAGGCTGGGTTGAAACATTTCGTGTGCGAACATCCCCGGACTTTCCCAAACCCGCAGATCGCAAACCTCAAGTCGCAACTGGTCCGTGCGCCTTTTCGCCGCTCATTATCTGGCTAGTCGAACCGGAGAGGGTAATTAAGAGGCTAGAGAGGAGGGTGAGCATGAATTAGGGTTCTGTACTTCGTTCACGCCGGTTCGCTCGCCACTTTCAGGTTCAGCTGAGGTTGACATCGGGTCGCTGACCGGATCATTCCCAGAAGATACCGTTACCACATACGTCAGGTGTAAAGACAGAGCAAGTTCGAGGATCAAACACAGTTCGGCTGAAAGAGATCTGATCTCGACGGAGAAGTACAGCATCCATTAACGCAACTGGAGCCGAGAATATCTTTTGTCTCAGTTAGTTGACCCCATTAAAATAACGACGCCCTACAAGGTTTAATCGGCGACAGATCTAACAGTAACCGCCGTCATTTGTATTTAGGTTATATTTGCGTCATCTACACATTAAATAATAATGCATCTGCATCGTTTAACCACCCAAAACCTGCCGTCAATTCGGATTTACGATCAGAATTCGATGGACACAGCCAGCGACCATCACTCATCCTCAGCCTCACAGAGATCGATGCCTCGTGAAATCCCTATACCGAAACTTGGCTCTCCCACGTCGAGCAGAGGCGGTTCGTTCCACGGATCTGTTGCGTCTCCATCCATTCCGCCTATACTCTCTCTCGAACCACCGGGCCCTTCACTACCACCCTCCAATTACCATACTTTCCGTCATTCCGATAGTGTCAGTTCGGTCGGCGGGGAGGAAAGTGGGAGCGAAGGACTGAAGCCACGGAGGTTTGTAGTAGATATACGGGAACGGGGAAGGGAACAATGGAAGTTGTCACCTATAGGCAAGCCAAGTTTGATTGATGAAGACCTCTCTGGAAGTCGTGATGGATTTAGCATAAGGTCCGAGGATTCCTTTGATAGGAATTGGAGAGAGGGGTTTTACAACAAAGTTGATGAACGAGCATCCCCGCAGGAGTCAGTAAACCCCATGATAAATCTATCTTCTGCCTTCCCCCACCTTATAATCTTCCACTCGCTATTACCTGGTAAAGATAGCCGGTCGATAGTCCTAACAAATTTGTCCTGAAAATACAGACTGCAGAGCGCAGAATCACTTCGATTAGAGATTCAGCAATCGGTAAAATCATATGATGACAGCATCTTAAAAAAGCTTAACACCAGCTCCTCTGAACCATCCTCGTTTGCACGACATCGTCTCACTCCTACCCCACCTCGAGAAATTCGACCTTTTGCCCTCCCATCCGAAAGTGTGTCCCTTCCGCCATTACCGGCTCGCCGGCAACATGGTAGCCCTCGACATCTGTCATCTTCAACGGCAGCCTCTCCCGCAGGGACTGATTCTCCATCAGAGAGATGGGTACACGTCTCAGCAGGCGAACATGTACAAGGACATGCTGGAATGAAACATGAACAGCCGCTCAGTTTCTCATCATTGACCGATTTCCGGAGTAACAAGAATATGTCATCATCTCACGTCACCGATAATGGGGTTCCCCCTGTCCTCGACAGTCGTATGCGAAGGTCCGTCAGTGCATCCTTGCTCGCACCTGGCTATGATCCGTATGAGGACGAGGATTCGCAAATGGAAGATATGCCTGCTTCTCATGTTTCCCGGATGAGGCAACTTACATTGCATGATGCTCGAACACCTCCTCATCAGTATCAACGAGTAGGATCTAAACGGCGAGCATCCTCGCCTCCAAATGAGGACAGGTTAGTTGGTAACTCGGAGCCCACCAAAAAAGGGCTATTGTTGGAGAGTGCTGGGCAAGAATACAGCCCAAGTCGGAGAACTTGTTCTCCGATACACCACCATCCTGCGAGATCTTCACAAAACAACCATCCAAAGTATTATCATGCGCCAAACCCCAGGTCTGCCTCTGGTTCTTTCGCGTCAGCCTCGGCGTCTTCCGGAACTACAATGTGGTCCACATCAGTTGGAGGGTATTCTACAGCGAGCAGTTTCACCACCGCTGACTGGGGTTCGCCTATCTCATCGTACAATCAGTCACCGAATGAAGAGTCTATGAGGGATGTGCACTTTCGCCGGATACCAATCGGCCCAAATAGACCTGCGGCGAGACAAAGACATGTATCTGAACTCTCGTCACTTGGTCAAGACAAAGATTTGTTAGCAACGAAACACAGTTCTAAGCCTAAAATGGGGGGAATGTTCATATGCGAGTGCTGTCCGAAGAAGCCCAAAAAGTTCGACAATCGGTCCGACTTACAGTACGTATATTTTGAGCCCCTAAATACTTAGCACGCATACTAACCTTAAAAGACTCCATGAAATGGAGAAACAATACAGCTGCAATTACTGCAACAACCGCTTTAAAAACAAAAATGAAGCTGAGCGACACCAGAACTCGCTTCATCTACGGAAACACTCGTGGTCTTGTAACTCTCTCGCAGGCAATTATGAAGCTGCATTTCATCAATCGCCGCATCGACCTAGCTTTGCAGATGTATGCGGCTACTGTGGGAAAGAGTTCCCAGTGCCTGCCCAATGGAATGTTCGCATCGACCACCTTACGGCAGAACATAAGTTTGGCGAATGCAACCAAAGCAAGAAGTTTTATCGCGCCGACCACTTTCGGCAGCATCTTAAGCACAGTCATAGCGGCACGAGCGGGAAGTGGACCAATGTTTTGGAGAATGCGTGCATGCGAGACGAAATTCTTCCAACACCTATCAACCGGGGGGGTAGCAGTGGAGGCGGCGCCACTCCTTCGGTGATCTCGGAAGAGGTATCAGAATAGTCATCGTCGTCTGAATACCACAGCGGCCGACAATAATCAAACCTGGTTTTTCAATCTTTCCCAGGTTTTCCTTTTTTTTTCGGCGCACCAGCATCGGATTTATGCGTTTGGTCAAAACCGGTATCGGCATGCGTTCACCGCGTCAGCCCTGCGCATGCTGACTGACATAATACCGCATACACACACGTCTCACTATGGCGGCTGTGGGGCAACATATATTTTCTTTTTCGTCTTGTCTTCGTGTTTATATGATGATGTATGCATACTCTAGACGTTGAGTAATGAGGGGTCAGATCATGGTGTTTGGGTTGGTTGGTCGGTGGAGAGAAAAAGTTCCCTTTGAAAGACATGAAGACGAAGTTACGACAATACATGGCTGCGCCTCGCCTATCAAGTAATCATGAAGAAGCAAGCATCTTTTTCTTTCTTTGTATTGGTTGGGCGTTATCATAAGGGCTGCGCTTGTTTGCTGCAAAAAAGATTTCCGTTTACATGGGTCCTGGTTAATTCTGGAGTCTACCGTTATTCCACACTTTTTTCGCATCGATTTTAAAAGGAGTTTATGGTTTGCCTCTGATTTCTGTAATTTGGTTTTCGCGACATCGCATCGGATTTGGAGATAATACCCAGCCCTTTAGGACTCATCTCAAACATATCATGCATGTGTTATACAAGACCACAACGTTCATTTCATGTAGCACTAGTCTATTTTCTTATGATTCGATTGCCTTCAGGATTCCCGAGTCCCTGGATCGGTTGGACAGAATAGAGTCTCTGGTGCCAGCGAATCCGGTGGCCAGGTTTTATTCACACAAATGCAAAACGGTATTGCGCACAAAAGCGTTAGTCGATTGGGGGGAATTGTGAGTTTTCTGCCACACTACCACTAATTCGCCATGTAATATATCGGCGATCCCGTTGTTCGGTATGGGCTCCGATATGGCCGTATGGCAGGCAAACATCTATTTTCAAATTTGCTTTGCCTTGCTGCTGTATACGTCGACCTGCAAAAAAAAAAAAGCCACTCTAGCCTCTGATTTGACTCCACCGTTGTGAAGGCTTTTTTGTGAGAATCTGCTTTCTTGGTGGAAGTAACCCAGGTCCATCAGCGGACAACAATAGGCTGTAGATACCCCCCATGTCAGCTAGTTAGGACCCTATCATCTTCAGATCTTCAGCCTTGGGACCGACCCCCTTTGTAGCTTGAGTGACGTTATAGTTGACTGTCTAAAAGTGCGTGATCTAGTCCCTCTCCAGCGGCTCATTCGGCCGCCCACATCCACCTATCATGGCACGTGCTCCGGAAGTGGAAGGCGTTGTTATGTGACAGACGGGTAGGGCTCCGATTGTGGCATGGAGGCAGTGTGAGATGAGACGATGCAGACGAGCTAGGCGCTAGTCTGGATCAACTATTTCTCCGAGACCAGAAAACAAAGCATTCGAGCTTGTACCTTGAGCTAAATCAACGGTCTAATTTTTCTTCTCTTGCAGGTTTTGTTGAGAGATGCTTCGAAGCTGGGGTAACTTCGGGTTCGGGGGTTTTCTCTGGGCTTGCCTTGTAGGGCAAAGTAGATTACTCTAAGTAGGCGCTTAAGAGAGAGTTTGCGCTAGATATCATAGGGTGTCAGCTTCAATATTCCTGGCTTCGAATAGTCCACAGACCCAAGTACCTGGTCTCAGAAAGAAGTCAAAGAACTTGTAAACTTATATTAAATATCCACGGGACTACCTTTCCCGAGAGCCTGTTTACAATTTGGTAGATTCCAATTGCTGTACTATGGAATCTCGAAATCCAGGAATTCTGGAGCAAGCCCCAAACATAGCGCCAAACTCTTTACTCAATCTCAGTTCTAGAGCTCTTGCTGGCGAAATTGCGTATGCCCAGATCCTGCCCACCGGTGGGAAGGCTACCGTAGTTTCAAATTTCGGGTAGCAGGAATGGGGAAGAAGTCGGGCTTCCGGAGGACTAGTTAGCGGGTGTCATTTAACCTCCGTCTTGCGAGGTCGGAATCTGTTGTGATTGGCCAGCAGATCAGGAAACGGAGCCTATGAATGGTACCCGTTCGTCCGTAACGGACATCGATGCGGTCCGTTAGGGGATGGCACGGTCCGCGAGTGATGCGTCGTGCTCAGTAGAGTATTGCCAGAAGCGTGGCGCAGCAGTATAGGGTATGCGTAGGAAGCCTAAGCAGACTGTACCTGCCGTATAATCTCTCAAATATAAGCCGCGCGGCTTATGATTGAGGTCGGTCCAGCGGTATCTCATAAAATTGCCGGGCAGGAAAGTATACTCCAACTGCAGATGTGCAGCTTATTCGTATATTTAGAAGATTGTCTATACCGTTTTCTGTCCGGGTCTACCAGCACCTCCTTGTTTCGTCGATACCCTATGGATACCGGTTCTTTATGCCTGCATAACCTTCACACCTCGTGGTCCGCCCCCCTCACTGGAACAGTTGGATATCCATTTGGAATGCTTGCCGAAGTAATGCGTGGCAGTAGAAGCAGTGGATTCCTCACGGTCCGCAAATGCCTCACGGTCTTCCTCCGGATTGGGCGGAGCTATGTCCACTTTTTGGTCTGTTATCGATGGCTAGGCGTTGGTAATTCATCTTACAGTTGCCTCGACCGCATCTCTGTCCAAGAGGCGACCATAACAGCTTGCGAACCTGTGAATAAAGAGCACGATGTTCTTGACCAATTCGTGAACTGGAACAATCAATAACTGTAAATCTTCATTTTTCCATACCTTTTTTCATCAATGAAAAATCTCGAAAACACGGAGCTACAGAATCAATACCCTGGCAATGGCCGCCGCGAACACTCCTCCCGGCGCCTCTCCTCATAGTTGATCGCGGTCACCCGCCTCACTCGACCCAAAGCTTCTTGTTCTCTGGATTATTGCATCACACCCCCAGTCCTCATTAACGATTCTATCGTGCATCAGTTTTGCGTGTGACGTGGGGGCGCTAGAACTTATATGTATTTGTGTTTGGTATTGCAATACTCTACAATCACCGAGGAGGTACCGATTGCTCTCCACCCTAATACAAGCAGCCGTCTCCATAACCAATCGGATTCGACTCGGTCACCTTCCTGCATGGAATGTACCCCACATACTCCCCTCGATTTCGTTAAGACCAGTAAGGTCGTAGAAGGTTCTTCTTCCGGAGCCGCATAATCTGGCTATGTCTCGTCTCATCGGCGAGGAGACCAATAGCTATTTACCGGGACTATGATAGATCGGACAGAATTCCAGAAGTAACTTTGCTGTCAACCAAATGTAGAGTAGGAAGATCAGTGGCCAGTTGGCGATTGCATCGTGCAAGACACGAGAGATTGGTAGCCGTATTGTGTGGGCGTATGTACCATCCAATATATGCAGTGAATTGTGGTGAGCTGGTGGCACCAACGTTATGGTAGATGGAGTGGGTAAACCAGACACAGGTCATGCAGGTCTAGACAGGCTGTTGGTGGGTATAAGATGGAAATAATGCCCCGCAGTTATACCAACCATACATGCAATTGCCGTGATGTTGAATGTATGTTCTACAGTAATATTTGCGCGATGTGGGTAACTCTCTGGTGGCTGGTGATGCCCCCACCACCCTGATAACCTGTTGGGATGCTCAGAATACGTATGCGTGTTGTTGTTGTCGTACTCTGGCAGTATATTAGAAGCATTTCATTCACCAACCCACCCGGACGGGGATTTGTGTAGAACTATAAAAGCTGTCAGTGAAGTTGTCCTGTCCCGTGGAAGAAAGCTGAAACTTACACAGTGGTGGGCAGATTCATGGTGTTAGTGATATATATATCGTGACTGGCGGGTTTTCGCTTTCTTCTCTTCCAAGCTGGTGTTTATACCGTCTGAAACGTGTCGTGTCGACATGTCGCTGATGTTAGATGGCGTACCTAGGGGCCATCGGCTAAGCTTCTAAGCCGCTCTAAGCGCAACAAAGTTTGCGAGTGATATATCGATGTGCGAACATGACCGTTTCTTACGCAGCGTTGTAGAGAGCCGAATGACTAAGGCCAAGCTAAGCATGTTACTGTAAGGACTAGGATGAGGTCTAGAAGCTTCCGAGCGGGGTGGCGAGTTTCCCAAGAGTCACCGAGTAGACTCATACACTGTTAGTCACTCGCCACTCGCCACAACCTTGGTACTCGGCATTTCCGCTGAGCCTCCGGATTCTCATTGCATAAAGGCATAGATTCTCTCTGTAGATAGTTCAATAGACTTTGTCTGTACCATACAATCTAACAGGTTATGAGCCCGGAGGTCGCTATCATCTAAAAGTTCTACTCTACCACTCTATTAATATCTCATGATCTACAAGAGCCTATACAACCCTAACCCTCACTACGTACCAAACTCAACCTCATCACCATCACCGTACAACTTTATTTTCCAGCACCCTCTTCGACCTCCAGCATGTCTACCAATACCTTCAAAACTGATTACGGCCTCATCCCAAAGCCAACCGAGTAAAACTACCCCATTTGGGGAGAAAAAGTCCGACATGTACTCATCTCAATGAAGGCCTACAATATTGTCACCGGCAAAGAACTTCTCCCTATGTAATGGCGGCCGGCCTATGGCAGGGTAACCGCCCATCCGCTCAGTATATAGTCAGCTCGTGCAAGTGCTCTTGTACGCCATCGATAATCTTACCTATTGAACCCTCCTATCTTATTCTCGAATCCACGTGTGCAACCGTATCTACACTCATATCTACACATCAGGAAAATGCAATTTCCTCCCTGGCCTGGCACCCACCTTCCGGGATCCTTCTTGGGGTTCGGGAGGCTCCCAAACCCTCCCGTATGATTTTACTATGCTCCGACGCGCTCCAGGCAGCTCCCGGTGCACCTGTGAACTTTCCACAATCGCACAGGAGCATCTCACAGCATTCCTATCACTTCCTGGGAGGTCCACCGTGACCAACTTGCTCCTTCGCGTACCCTGCTCCACATGCCTCCCTGATGCTCTGCAGCCCTCACTAGTATTGACAACGAACCGCCCGGGATTCGTACCATTGACCAACCGGTTCGGTTCGAGCGAAGTGGATCCTTGCCAAGCCATTCGCCTCTAACCCCACCATTTCGGCCCACAATGTCGAACAAAAATAAGTAAGCGAGTTCTTGTCTGAATTTCACGATTGTGGGCGCAAATTGTAACTGGGATCGAGCTCTTTTGAACGCGCTAACAGTCAGGTTCATCAGACTAGAACTCGCTTACTTATTATCATTCGAAATTTAATGGTTCGCGAATCTGTTTGTGACAAACCGGTTAAATCCGACAAATCTCGGATCGAACCCGAACCGAATCCCTGCTTGGGTCAATTCGTCTCGAACCGATCCGGTTCGTTGCCAACACTAGCTCTTACTGCCAATTGGTATCATATGTAACTCCATTCGTAGATCATTCTGTGAATTCATCGCTGCTACTTCAAGTATCGTTACAAGAGATTTGTATAAATAGACATCTCTAGATCTCATTACACTAATATATTGTCTATATACACCAGCTGGATTTCGAGTGCACCCCTGCGTGAGACTCCTCTCATTCGTTTGGATAAATGGTAGAGGTGGCTCCAAACTGTTCGTCCATATGTGTTTTGTCTTAATATACATCCCAGTACGTATCCAAATCCACTTGATTATTTACAATTCATACCAATCCATTCCCTGTCGCTGCCCAGATCTCTGGGACCAAGTGGCATGGCCCTTCAATATTCTCTATGGCAATAATATGTGGTGTTGATTGCTTTACCACTCTGACATCGGGAAACAATCCCTGCGCCCAGGTGTATTAGTCATGTCCGGATGTCAGTGGTATGCCAGGAGCACCTGGAATGTCGGTTGGCAGGGTAACATGTAAGTCCGCGACGATACGATGTGAGGCACTGCGAAAACAACTACTGGCGCTAGATATTTACACGGTTGCATATTACTCTGCACAACGCCTTGGGACGCTTAATATACCATGTTTTTTGCCTGGCCGGTGCAATTGCATGGTGTTTGATACTCGGTGGCAACACTGCTCTGGGCATTGTAATGATGATACTATGCACGGCATATTACACGATAAGGTCGTTTTCCCTGGAGAACCACTTTGCTTGCATCTATGCCCTGCAAATTGCTTGCATCCATGTCTTAGCTGGAAGCAAGCAACTTGAAGCTCTGCCTATCGGTGCTTGGTACTCCGTGGCAATACTGCTCTGGGCATTGGAATGACAATGCTATGCACGGCATATTTCACCATAAGGTCGTTTTCCATGGAGAAACACTTTGCTTGAATCCATGTCTTGGCTAGACGCAAGCAACTAGAAGATCTACCTATCGGTGCTTGGTGCTTGGTGGCAAAGTAATGTTTATGAAGTCTATTTACAGTTCTAAACACTATTTATACCTTCTTTACTGCTGTATTTAACTCATTCTCCAGCATATAATAAACATCGTTGCAGGTCTCTAGGTCTATATGACTATTGACTATCCATCCTTTATTCTCCGACTTCGATGAAATGGGCTTCTCTGGAATTAAGTGAGCCGCACCCACAATATTTCCTGCACTAATAACTGCATATGCACCTCTGGAAGATGGTTTCACTACCCTGACTAGCTGCGATGCACTTTCCAGCATTTCACCTTTGACAGGCTTCGTCACTTCAACATATGCTAGCCAAAAGGTATTCGTGCTGTGCGAATAGACGACTCGCAGCTTGAATAGACGAAGCATACGGTACGGTACGTATCCCTGCAGTGCCTTGTAAGACAACTTCTACCCCTCCTTACGTTGCGAAGTTTGGACCCATTCCCAGTCATGGCGGGCAGCCCCAGAATACCATTGTTTATCTCCAGTACATCTAAGCTTCTGAATGATGCGCTCGTCATGTATGTTGCGTGATTCTACCTCCAATCCATGGTAAATTGTGGCAGTACTGCTTAAGAGATCATCCGAATCGATATTTACCTGCTTGGCGTGTAAGAAACGATGGGTGGCATCGTATAGACTATTTCGGAGGACGTCGTCACTGATTGTTTTCAAGAGGCCTTGAAAGTCCTTCACTGTCTCTTTTTCTTTGTGCTGCTGCGCATATATGAACCTGAATAAACGATGTCTACTGGTAGTGGTTGCTTCCGCCATTGTTACACCTCACAAGTTGTACATTACCAATGGCCATCGGAGCGGAGTCACCTACGATCACTCGACAATAGCTGTATCGGGATAGTACAAGCGCCATCCCTGGACATCATCGAAACTACATAGATTATCAATCTCACCCAACAAAATCAGATGAGCTGCCATGCAGTCAACCACACCACTGATAAGCAATTAAAAGGGGTTACTGGGTTGATACTCTGCCAGCTCATGCCATCAATAATACGAAGACAGCTGAGAGGCTGTAGATACGGAAGCATCTGCATTTGCAGCATAGCTGACGAAGTCTCTAATGTCCCTCACGATCGAAAGGATACCATTCGCCTGGAAGCAGAGAAATCGAAAGGATACGATAGGACTGGATTACAGAAGTCTGAAGGACTGATATCAGTAGGAGTTTTATTCGTCTGAGTTAGAGATCTAAGCGGAAAGATGCGGAAGGTCCAAAAGAGAGGTGAAGCGCAGGAAGGGTATTGGTGCGAAGGAAAGGTTAGGTAGAGGAGCTCATGAGAAAAGCGTAGATAGAAGTAATTGTTATAGCGAGAGGATAGAGGTATAAAGACCTCTAGAATCTCCGAGGGTAGAAGGGCAAGCTTCTTGACGAGGAGAACAAGCCTTAACAATATACGCATTGAAAGCCAAATATCTTTGTCTTTAATTTTCATCTTTTAGTGACTTTCACATCCTGAGCAAATCTTCATATCTTCCATCGTAAGCAAGTCCTGAAAGCAGTAAGGATACTACTTGTACTGGTAAATCTGAGGTGACGCTCCCGGTGTTATAGCCGTCACTTCTGCTGTCACTTCTGCTGTCACTTCTGCCATCACTTCTGCTGTCACTTCCGCTGTCACTTCCGCTGTCACTTCCGCTGTCACTTCCGCTATCACTTCCGCTATCACTTCCGCTGTCACTTCCGCTGTCACTTCCGCTGTCACTTCCGCTGTCACTTCCGCTGTCACTCCCTCAGTCACTTCCATTGTCACTTCCGTCGACTGTGGAGCAGTTCGTTTACAATTCCATGCATCGCGATTGGCCTTTCTGACAGTGAATGTATCACTCTGAAGGTAGTAGTTGATTATTTGAGTATAGAAATCACCCGTCTTGTTGGGGGCATTAAACCCATCCTGAATCTGCTTCCAGTGAGAACTTTCTCCGATCTCTGTCGTCCACTGTTTAAGCAAACTGTACCGTTGTATCTACTCTTGGAAGTGCTGCGTGAGATGTATCTTGGGAAAGTTGAAATCGCTACCCTCTTCAATGTATTCGGCTATTTCTGCATCGATAATACCTTTCCAGGTGTCACGAATGTGTTGTCGAAAGGCCGCCATTTTCTTCTTGTTTTTCTCCAACTCGGCATCCTGCTCGGCACACAATTCTGTATGTCTCTCTTTGGCCTCTGCTGCAAGTCATTTTCCAGCCCTGAATTGTTGAAAAACATCCTTCAAATCGTGAAAGTGACGAAGAACATTGTCCATGAGGTCTAGCATTTCGTCATCGTGAGAGTCATACTGGCAATAGAAATAGAACTCAATAAGAAAGCGAGAGCACTCAACTGGACGGTCAAAAACACTGCGCCGAAAGGGGCTTGGGTCCCGCAGACCATTGCATACGACACCCACAAGGAATCTTGTCATCGTTTTGATTTCTCCTCCTTTCCAACGTGAAATCTCCTCATATGCACATCTGGACTTCGTTATATCAAGGTATGCAGGCACCAAGAGCCAAATATCATTAAACTTGTAAAGCTGCTTATACTGCTTGAGAAATTCGTGAAGCCATGTCAGGAGGTGCTTCAACATCCCAATTTGCATCATGTGGAGTAGATCAGGCTTGGGAAGATTACTTGTAACGCAATCAAGATACCATAAGATGCTGAAATCTGGATTGACATCGTGGCGTTTGAGATCGGCGATGCTCACGGGTGTATTTGAATCTGAGAGTATACGACAGATATTATGATCCTGGAGATTGTGTCGCTCTTGTCGGCGGAGTAAATTACCCATTTCCTGTAATGAGCATTCGCACCAGTACATACACCATTATTGATGTTGTAAAGGTCACAGTGCTTGGGGTAATCGGCAATCCATACAGTCAGTGTTGAATAATAATGCCTGAAGTTGCCATCGGCACAGCGGGCATAGAAGGTGCGGATCTCAGAATTGAGTAGGGGTTGCAACACATGCTGCAGCACATTCTGAGAGACCATTCGGTTATGCTCCCTCAGAGTATTTCTTCTTTTGAGGGTGACATCGTGTATCTTGACTAGAATGGGCAAAAGTGCAACCAACAACATACCGTACATTGTGTGCTTCATCTGTTACACCTCATAAGCTGTACATCACCAAAGGCCATCGGAGCGGGGATACCAACGATCACTCGATGATAGCCGCATCGGGACAGTACAAATTTCATCCCTGGACGTCATCGAAACTACATAGAATATCACTCGCAAATCAACGAAATCAGATCAGCCGTGATGCAGTCAACCACACCACTGATAAGCGATCAAAGGTGTCTATTGAAACGATGCTCTGGCAGCTCATGCTATCGATAATGCGAAGACTATTGAGAGGCAGTAGATACGAAAGCACCTGCGTTTGCAGTGTAGCTGATGAACCCTCTGATATCCCTCACGATCGAAAGCATACCTTTCGCCTGGAAGCAAAGAGATCGAAAGGATACGATAGGTCTGAACCACAGAAGTCTGAAGGACAGATGTCATTAGGGGTTCTATTCGTCTGAGTTAGAGATCTGAGCAGAAAGATGCGGAAGGTCTGAAAGAGCGGTGAAGGACAGGAAGGGTATTGGTTCGAAAGGAAGGTTAGGTAGAGGAGCTTATGAGAAAAGCGTAGATAGAAGTAATTGTTAGAGTGAGAGGATAGAGGTATAAAGACCTCTAGAATCTCCGAGGGTAGAAGGGCAAGCTTCTTGACGAGGAGAACAAGCCTTAACAATATACACATTGAAAAGCCAAACATCTTTGTCTTGAATCTTTATCTTTAGTGACTTTCACATTCTGAGCGAATCTTCATAACTCCCATCGCAAGCAAGTTCTGGAAGCAGTAGGGATACTACTTGTATTGGTAAAACTGGAGTGATGCTCCCGGTGTTACATTATATTGTTAGCAAAGCAAGACTTCTGTTGAAGCTATCTTTCTACCCTCCAAGCGATCAAAGGTTCTTGACGCTTATGTGCTTTTATATTCCAGATATTGGCTGCCACATCTCACAGAGAAAGTGCTGGTATCCCGAATCAGATTTCGATCTCTATACCAGCTGGGAAAGAATTTCTCTCCCTAAGGGAAGCTATCACTGTGAGCTTGTGTGAGAAGAGCACTACATCCAGTTAGCATTGGCTGTCACTTTCCACCGATCGAAAACCGAAGCATTATACCGCGCACACCTCCAAAAGCAGCAATTCCTCGTGTACCTTAGAATAGTCATCTTGCTAGTACTGATTGGAACCATCGTCCTCTCAGACTTGTGAATGCTCCACGCACCAGACTACAAACCTTTGTTACAGTTACAACAGGAAGCTTGTGCTAGGTTCCTTATTGATTGGGATCTCGATTTAGTCCCCTTCTTCAGAATTTGGAGTTTTTATAGTAGGATCTTTCAAGGGCAAATCTGGATCATACTTTGAGTAATGACGGACGCTGGATCTGACATGATGATGGGGAAGGCAGTGACATTGATACAAAGGGAAAGTGCGTTTGTAATGGCGGGAGATAAAGGGAAAGAAGCAGTTCATTATGCACCCATCGTGCGGAATGATATCCCTGATTGGGTAGTCTCTTTGATAAACAACATTGAAGCAGAGTTGAACCGAATGGATGCATTGATTACTCAGACTCAAGGAAGCAACATCAAGATCAGAGAAACATTGCCTGAGCTGGTCAGAGCATACAAAGCCCTAGTGTTTAGGCAGAACGAAATCTATGATGCTGTGGCTTCAGGAGTCGATAACCTGCAGAGGGTGCAACTAGAACATTACTCGGATATCGTCATCCAGTCCCAGGTATTTGCAGCCAATGTTAGTGCTGCAATTGCTATTGCAAAGGCACAGTCCTCTGAAGCATATGAGGAGCTACGCCTGGCTCTTGGCAAGCAAATACAGACCTCATCAGCAGCGTGGACCTCTATCTCTGGCATATTGGAAAAGAGGGAAAGAGCCCAGGAGAGGCTCACTCTCCAAGTACATACTCAGTCAGAAGAGCTTACCAGTGTCGAACGAAAAGCCAGTGAAGAAGCTAAGAGAGTAACAGAACTCAAGAAGAAGGCTGACGCTGACAAGAAGCAGAGAGAAAGCGATATAAGGAAGACTCGAAGAGACATGGAGAAAAAGTTTCGGGAATTCACAAGGACCCTTATGACTAGGCTATCTGACGAAACCACCAAGAAATCTATCAAATCTCTAGCAAAATCTCTCCTTGGACATCAAGAAGGAGATATTAAACCAAGTGATGAAGGGTTCCACCTTCGCTACTGTATAGGTACCAAAGGAGAAAGATATTGTGTCAAAGAGGTTCTTACTCCCGACCCTGAGGGAGCCCCACCGCTACCAGGAGGATCTGATTCAGAATCCGGCCTCTCTGGCTCTGAGGATGAGGAGGGAGAGGGTGGTGGTGGTGGAGGAAGTAATGCAGGAGGTTTACATCCAAGTCAAATACTCCTACCTCCTTCTGGCGGCACAGACTATGAGACGCCACCTCCCAATCCTCACCTACCAGCAAGATCCTCCAAGAAAGGAAAAATGAAAATGCCTCCAGTCTTCAAAGGGGATAAGAAGGATCCCAAGGAAATTTATCGAGGGTGGATTCGATCAGTGGAACGTTATCTACAGTACTTCCACGATGAATTCCACGATGATATCGACAAGATCATATGGGTTGGAGGGCTCTTAGAAGACAAGGTCCTAGCCTGGTATGATAACTGCAAAGAGGACATGAAGAAGTTCTTCCAGGTTTACAACTGGAGGTCTTTCACCAGTACGATGGAGGAATGTTTCATCGATATGCAGGAGGAAGAGAAGTCCTTGCGAAAGATGAATGATCTAAAGTACACTGGAGATATTGAGGACTATTTGAAGAAGATGGAAACCCTCAACTTCCGAGTATGTCTCAGCGGAACCTCTTACATCCATTCCTTTAAACAAGGAATAAACGAAGAAATCTTGGACCGAATGTCAACTGCAGAAGTACCACCCAAGGATGACACAGCCTTCATCGAGTTAATGAGGCGAGTGGGTGTATCATACGAAGATCGGTTGGCCGAAAAGAATAGGTCTCATCAGAATCGTGACAACTCCCAAGGCAACAAGGGAAACAAGTGGAAGAGAGATGAGCACCAGGGGAAGGACAAGAATCAAGAAAAGAATCCAGAGAAAGACAAAGGTTCTGACCCCAAGAAACCTCGAACTGATAAGAAGGGAACGAAGCCTATTCACACTGATAAGGCCGAATCCCTTAAGGGTATTCCTGAAAGTCTGCTAGAAGCAAGAGCCAAACGCAACGAGTGCAAATATTGTGGATCCTCTGAGCATGATCGATGGTTCTTTTGTAAGAATCCCATCAAGGCTTCATTTAGCAAGAAAACCAAAAAACCAAGGATAAGAAGGAAGTCCCGAAGTAGGAGACTACAGCCTCCAGTTCGAAGGTCAGACCAAGGAGCTTGGCTGACAGGATTACAGCGTCTGTAACTCACACATCCTCGAAGAGGTTGTATGAGGTAGATTCTGATGGTATGGAAATTGACGATTAAGAGACGTTGGGTTTCTTATGTCTTTTCTTAGGTTTAAGATTGCGATCTTTCCTTCTGAGTATAGATACCCACAGACTGTCATATCTTGAGTTAGTTTTAATGAGAAACGATTTCTTTCTATAAAAAGGGTGTCTGAGGATGAGTTCAGTACTCAAAATATGCTGGTCATATAGTATCCAACTGCAAACATATGACCACCACATTATAGAAACAATAAAACACCTCTACGCATATAACTACTACTAAAACCACAACCAGTTGTGACTGGAACTGTGTCGAAAGGCAGTTCATGATGATTTCTACACGAAAAGACAGAAAACGCAAGGCCTCAGCTGAATCACCTCAACCTCAACTTAAGAAGGCAAAGTAATTACCACCAGAACCAAAGACTGGTTCACGACCCACAGTACACATGTTTGCATCATTCAAGGACAAGAAGAACGTCCTAGTAAGAGTCCTTTTGGATACAGGGTGTGATACACCTATAATGTCAAAGCAGTGGGCTGAGACTAATGGTGTTCCATTGGTCACTCGAACAGAACCAAAGTCAGTTGAGAACTTCAATGGCGAGATTGTAGAAGGAGCTGGATGGCAGTATACTTTTCCAGTTACTCTTCGGTATGAAAGCCATTATACCAAAGAAATCTTCGAAATCGGTCCTATGGAATCAGCAACTGACATCATATTACCGTACTAGTAGATTGTCAAGTATGGAGCACTCAGAGGAATGACTGAAAAAGGTGATAAGCTCCAATTCACATCGAAGCATTGCCATCAGCATTGTGCAAAGGCAGCAGTCAGCTCATTCTCGATTGAATATGACGATAGCATCCTCAAGTTTGGTACTAATTCACGATGGATTGGAGTAATTGGGTCTATGCATATTAATGCAGCAAGCGAAATGGAAATCGATTGGATTGAGCGAATTCCATGGCAGTATCGAGACTTTCGGTCAGTTTATAATTGAGAAACTGCCAACGCTCTACCGCCACATCGATCATTTGATTATGCAATAGACTTCAAAGAAGGGGAACAACCTCCATGGGAACATCGGGAAAGAATCACTGCGCCCGGGCGTATTAGTCACGCCTGGACATCGGTGGTGTGCCAGGAGCACCAGGAACATCGGTCGGTAGGGTAACATGTAAGTCCGCGACGATACGATGTAAGGTACTGCAAAAACAACTCCTGGTGCTAGGTATTCACACGGTCGCATGTCACTCTGCACAGCGCCTTGGAACGCTTAATATACCGTGTTCTTCGTCTGGCCGGTGAATTACATGGTGCTTGGTGCTTGGTGGCAACACTGCTCTGGGCATTGTAATGACGATGCTATGCATGACATATTATACCATAAGGTTGTTTTCCATGGAGAACCACTTTGCTTGCGTCCATGTCTTGGCTGGATGCAAGCAACTTGAAGGTCTGCCTATCAGTGCTTGGTGCTCGGTGGCAACACTGCTCTGGGCATTGTAATGACGATGCTATGCACGGCATAATTAACCATAACGTTGCTTGTGTCCATGTCTTGGCTGGACGCAAGCAAATTGAAGGTCTGCCTATCGGTGCTTGGTGCTCGGTGGCAACACTGCTCTGAGCATTGTAATGACGATGCTATGTACGGTATATTGTCTATTTACTGTTCTAACACCTCACAGTTCTAAACACCGTTTATACCCTCTTCACCGCTGTATTCAACTCGTCCTCCAGCATATAATAAATATCGTTCCAAGTCGCTTGGTCTATATGACAATTGACTATCCATCCTTTATTCTCCGACTTCGACGAAATTGGTTCCTCTGGAATTAAGTGAGCCGCACCCACAATAGTTCCTGCACTAATAACTGCGTATGCACCTCCGGAAGATGGTTTCACTACCCTGACCAGCTGCGACACACTTTCCGGCATTTCACTGTTGGCAGGCTTCGTTACTTTGACATATGCTAGCCAAAAGGTATTTGTGCCGTGCGAATGGATAACTCGCAGCTAGAATAGATGAAGCATACGGTCCGGTACACGTCCCTGCAGTGCCTTGTGAGACTCCTTACGTTGCGAAGTTTGAACCCATACCCAGTCATGGCGGGCAGCCCCAGAATACCATCGTTTATCTCCATTACATCTGAGCTTCTGAATGATGCGCTCGTCATGCATGTTGTGTGATTCTACCTCCAATCCATGGTAAATTGCGGTAGCACTGCTTAAGAGATCATCCGAATCGATATTTACCTGCTTGGCGTGTAAGAAACGATTGGTGGCATCGTATAGACCATTTCGGAGGACGTCGTCACTGATTGTTTTCAAGAGGCCTTGAACGTCCTTGACTTTTTCATTTCCTTTATGCTGCTGCGGAGATATGAACCTCAATAAACGACATCTACTAGCAGTGATTGCTTCCGCCGTAACTTCCGCCGTAACTTCCACCGTAACTTCTGTTGTCACTTCTGTGGTCACTTCTGTTGTCATCTGTAGAGCGGCTCGTCTACGGTTCCATGCGTCGCGATTGGCCTTTCTGACAGCGAATGCATCACTCCGAAGGTAGTAGTTAATTATCTGAGTATAGTAATCACCAGTCTTGTTGGAGGCATTAAACCCATCCTTAATCTGCTTCCGGTGAGAACTTTCTCTGATCTCCGTCGACCACTGTTTAAGCGAACCGTACCGTTGTATCTGCTCTCGGAAGTGCAGCATGAGATGTATCTTGGGAAAGTTGAAATCGCTACCCTCTTCAATGTATTCGGCTATTTCTGCATCGATAATACCTTTCCAGGTGTCGCGAATGCACTGTCGAAAGGCCACCGTTTACGACTTGTTTTCCTCCAACTCGGCATCCCGCTCGGTACACAATTCCGTACGTCTCTGTTTGGCCTCTGCTGCAAGTCGTTTCCCAGCCCTGAATTGTTGAAACACATCCTTGGAATCGTGACAGCGACGTAGAGCATTGTCCATGAGGTCTAGCGTTTCATCATCGTGAGAGTCATACTGGCAATAGAAATAGAACTCAATAAGAGAGCGAGAGCACTCAACTGCACGATCAAAAACACTGCGCTGAGAGGGGCTTGGGTCCCGCCGAGCATTGCGTACGACACCGACAAGGATTTGTGTCATTGTCTTGATTTCTCCTCCGTTCCAATGCGAAACCTCCTCATATGCACATCTGGGCTTCGTCATATCAAGATATGCAGGCACCGATAGCCAAATATCATTGAACTTGTCAAGCCGCTTATGCTGCTTGAGAAATTCGTGAAGCCATGTCAGGAGGTGCTTCAGCATCCCAATTTACATCGTGTGGAGTAAATCAGGCTTGGGAAGATCGCTTGTGACGTAATCGAGATACCATAAGATGTTGAAACCTGGATTGACATCGTGGCGTTTGAGATCGGTGATAATGGAGGGTGTATTTGAATCTGACAGTATACGATAGATATTATTCTCTCGGAGGTTGTGTCGCTCATGTCGGCGGCTGGGTAGATTACCCATTTCCTGGAATGGGCATTCGCACCAGTAGCATATACCATTCTTGATGTTGTGAAGGTCACGGTGCTCGGGGTAATCGGCCATTCATACAGCCAGTGTCGAAAAACAATTCCTGACGTTGCTATCGGCACAGCGGGCATAGAAGGTGTGTGTCTCCGAGTGTAATGGCAGCCTATGGCAGGGTAACCGCCGAACCGCCCAGTATATAGTCAGCTCGTGTGAGTGCCCTTGCACGCCATCGATAACCTTACCTATTGAATCTACCTCATTCTCGAATCCTCGTTTGCAACCGTATCTACCCAAATACTCTTATACGAGGCCG
>MU122209.1:212269-226863 GCA_014904905.1 Wilcoxina mikolae CBS 423.85 | reverse complement strand
CGATAACCTTACCTATTGAATCTACCTCATTCTCGAATCCTCGTTTGCAACCGTATCTACCCAAATACTCTTATACGAGGCCGTACATGGACGTATGCCCTTACACCGAGTCGGCATTGAGCGAGTCGGAATTGAGTAGGGGTTGCAACACATGCTGCTGTACGTTCTGAGTGACCATTCGGTTATGCTCCCCCTGAGTATTTTTTCTTTTGAGGGGGACATTGCGCATCTTGACTGGAATGGGCAAAAGCGCGACCAACAATACGCTGTGCATTGTGTGCTTCATCTGTGCAGCTGCGGATAGGTTCCCGATCGTCATATATATCGGCCATACCTTCTTGTTGCAAGAGAAGTTTGTGAGGTGGGTGCCATCAGACATGAATATCATTGGCACCAGCGTATCACCAACAGGTAGTGTTGTCTACACAATTGTGATCATTGTAAAGAGTATACTAAGAAATAAGCTTATCTGCTTGTCCCACCACCAGTCTCCAGTATGCATCTCGTTGTAAACACGGTGCCCAGCATTATTGAAGCAACGTATCGGTGTGTACGTAAGATGTTCCTCGTATGCTGGCTCCCGGAGTAGCAATTTTGCACACTCTATAAGATCACCGTGCCCAAACTCAATTTCATCCGGATGCTGCTCATTCCATGCCATCTGCAATGTAGCTTTCTTCCAGGAGTCATGCTCAAGTCCGTCCTCCATCGCGTCGATTTTCTGGCGGAGGTTGTAATTCGATTTCTGAGAATCATGTACACTGTAATGGCGGTACCAGGTGCACTTGGCCCTCCCAAGCGCACTTGGCTCCCAGGTGCACTTGGCCTTCCCAAGCGCACTTGGCTGCCAAGGCCGGATAAGCGCCCTTCATATATAACCACCTCGCGAAGTGCTTTTGGCACGCTAGCGCTTATCTTACCTACATACTGTACAATTGATATCTTTATCACTTATTCCCGTTTGCAACCGTATCTACGCATACCTATCCATACGCGGACGTACGTCCTTACACTATAATCGCTTTTCAGTCACCAGATACGTTTTGCTTACTGGGTTTCGTGATATCTTTACTTTTTCGACGCGTCACCTGCCATGATAGATAGGCACCCCTGGGAACTCGAAATGTGTCCATTCACGACATACACCGAGTATCACCACTAGAACGATGAATCAGGATAAGTATACCTGTCAGTTGACAGCCGCAGAGACGATTGGGAAGTCAATTGGCCCCGAGGGTGGTGTCACCTACCCCACATGATGATTTCATGAATCACACCTTTTCGACGCGTCGCGACACATCCAAACAGGAAATCATACGGATTTGAGAGCTACCAATTGCAGAAGCAGAAAGTCTTGATACGTATACCCAATTGAGGCGGATGGTAGCAGAGACCATTCCGAGTTGATTCCAGAGGCCATTCGTCCAGAGATGCGTCAGCAACCAAGTCGATCACGACGATTTCATAATATGAGAACTTAAAGACTACCAATCCCGAGAGCGATGAGATTGGATAAGTTACCATCCACTTGAGTCAATTGATGATTACAGGAATGATTCCGGAGCCTAGGTGACCCAGAGAGATGCGTCACCGGCAATGCCGAAATCGGCCGTACTCCAGAGATTCTTCGAACCTCGTCCGACGAGCGCAATCGCATGCGAACTATCGAGACGAGTCAAATACTATCGACAGCAGTCAATCGAGCATGAATCGATAAGGCTACAATTGCACGAAGCATAAACCAGTACATTCGTCGAACAAAATGCACCTACGGAGTATCAGCATTTCGCCGGTGTATTTACACACGGTCCAGACCTACAGACCTGAGAAGGCCGAATGCTATGAGAATCACCTCTTTTATGGAAGATCAAATCGCGAGATTGCCGAGCAATCGATTGATGACCACCGTTGGCAATTACGATTGTGATTACCCTTGTATAAGACTCAATTGAGTTATCTACGTTACGATGAGCGGCGATGGCAGGAACCATGTTGAAGTTAAGGACTACGTTGGAATTATTACGGATGCTATTAGGAGTTTTCAGTTACGGGTACGGAAGTCATGCGAGGCCGTAAACGGCCTTACGAGGTTACGCGATTACATACGATTGGACGAGTCATTGAGACATTCAGAAGGTACGGAGTTTAAGATAGTGGAGTAGCGATCGCAGATCGTGCTATAACTCCGAATCGGAATACCTGATTGGACGACCGAATTGGATCGTTGTGAGGAGAGGAAGCCATCAGTGCCAACTCTATTCAATTTCGTCGAACAAGACAACGAAACCGTATCGCCAAACAAGTGAATTTGTAGCCATACGATGGCAAACGAAGCGGATTCCTAGGAATACGATGGAGATGATTTGGATTTAATTCGTAGCCGGGAATCTGAGGTTCCACGCGGGGCTACCGGAGGATGGACCGTCTGGGCACACATCGGAGACCAGCGGATGCCGTATGTATATACAGTTTGAGGTTCAATTGATACTTGTCGTATCCCCAAGTGGGAATGAACGTTATTTGGTTGTCAGACAGTCCCAATTGGGTGTGACAAATACATGATTCGCTGAGTGAGCTTATTTCGTACAAATGGTGGCAGCCGCGGTGGATGCACTGTGTGAGCTGGTGTTGGGGTGGTCTTGGCTCAAGTCCAGGAATCCTGACATCGATTGCCAACACGGTCGCCTTTTTGGCTCTGCAAATCCAGAGGTGAGCGGAAGTGGTGGCAGTGGACCGGGCAGACCAACCAGAATGCCTTGGGAATGCACCAGGATCTACGGCTAGGGAGGAGACGTGTTCCGAAGGTGGCTGTACTCCAGATATTCAAATACTTGGAGCTACTGCTTTCGACGATCTATTGGCCAGAGGAGAGGTCGTCGATGGACATTCTTCCTAAGAGTGGGAGTTCGTACAGGGCTGCTGAGAGCGATCATGGAAAGCATCACCGACGGTGAGATAGGCACCAGGCGCTGGATGGGTGAGCAGGGAGCAGCGGCGGTAGTTGCGGCAGAAGAGTTACACAGTGACGGTGCTTGAATGACTGCTACCGGCTCACCGAGTCAAAGAAAGGAGTACTGGACGGCGGTGGTTCCGATTGAGGATAACCCGTTAATGACAAGGCCTCCTGGATTCCGCTTCTACCGCTCCATCTTTTGCACATACAATTGGCTAACACACATATGGAGCAGTTACAGGGTCATACGAACCCGTACAGACATTAGAGACGATATCTACCTACGATTAGACGGAATACCGGAACGCGAAGCGATGTCAAAAACAGTTAGATACACGCGGAAATGACGAAAAGACACTCGGAACGCTGAATGCATCGATTATGCCACGGATGCTTTACGAGTCACATTCGGCTTACCGAATCCTTTACTGCAAGGAATTACCTCCGAACAGACGATCGAAATAATTGTCCACGAAAAGACGATTTTCTAATAGACAGACGAGCCGAGGCTGCAAAGTCACCACGGCATACAGAGGCATTCTCATTGGTAGTTATGATCGTACAAGCCTAATGCTCTGCAACGATTTGTGGGCAGAAGTGCTGCCATATGGATTTCCGAAATAGCGTGGAATAAGATCGCGTACTCAAGAGCTGGATCCTGGATTTGGACTTGAGATCCCATGCCATATGGACGGATCGATGAGTGGGTGTTCCTTATGATGGATGTTATGTCACCAGATGCATTACAGAAGTGCGATATCAAGAACAATCTTCTTCGGACTGGATGAGAAGAAGACGGTCATACGAAAGCCGATCTTAAGGTCAGTAATGGTTACCTTTATGGAGCTTACAACGCTACAGGAGAAGCCACGAAATGTGGACTGTACAAGTGCAAATTTGCATGTCCCGGAACGAATAGCCAGAGAAGATGGTCGTGGCCGGAGATAGGTCAATTTATTTATATGGCGAGGTTACGTTTGGAACTCTTCCCTCTTTAAGAAAGCTTTACTTTAGGTGACAAGCTACGAGACTAGCAATTAAGTGCAGATACGCACATATTCAAACTTAGGACGTACCGACGAAATGATCGAATCAAGATCCCGGCTATGATCTAGAGATATTTACTTATCGAACCACGATGGCAATTGGAGGTATTAGGATCGACACAAGAATCGATATGAGGATCAGCATCGGAATTGGAGAGTCTTTGACGGAGCTCCGACCAAAAAGAGGGGGATAACCGTACCGGGAGTCCGAGAAACCGCTACTACGACAAAATCCGCACCAGAAGTGCTGGAACGATAATGTAACACCGGGAGTATCACTCCAGTTTTACCAGTACAAGTAGTATCCCTACTGCTTTCAGGATTTGCTTGCGATGGATGTTATGAAGATTCACTCAGAATGTGAAAGTCACTAAAGATAAAGATTCAAGACAAAGATGTTTGGCTTTCCAATGCGTATATTGTTAAGGCTTGTTCTCCTCGTCAAGAAGCTTGCCCTCCTATCCTCGAAGATTCTAGAGGTCTTTATACCTCTATCATCTCGCTCTAACAATTACTTCTATCTACGCTTTTCTCATGAGCTTCTCTACCTAACCTTCCCTTCGTTCCAATGCCCTTCCTGTCCTTCAGCGCTCTTTCAGACCTTCCGCATCTTTCCGCTCAGATCTCTAACTCAGACGAATAGAACCCCTACTGACATCAGTCCTTCGGACTTCTGTGGTCCGGACCTATCGAATCCTTTCGATCTCTTTGCTTCCAGGCGAATAGTATCCTTTCGATCGTGAGGGACATAAGCGGCTAATGGAAAAGCCGATGCGTAATCAAGGCGCCCAGAGTTCGCCCTAAGAGAGGGGGGTACAACTTTGGCAACCTTGTTAGGACCAGATCATTGGTTGGAAGTTGGAGCAATGGATTTGGACAATGAAGATTGGGAAGAAATTTGTTTAGCAGGATTTTCGGTTAGTCAGTTGATAGGAACAGTGAAGGAAAAGTTTCAGAAGGAAGTTGGTCAAGATGAGGAGTATCGTAAGATACTACGGATGGTACAAGAAAAGAATCAGAATGTTGATAGAAGATTGGGAATAGACGGTGAAGGAATGTTGTGTTGGAAAGGAAGGTTATATGTGCCTGAGGGTTTTCGGAAGGAAGTACTTCACCAGGAACACGACTCACGCATTGCCGGACACTTCGGTCGCGAACGGACATTGGAACTCATTATGAGGAATTTTTATTAGCCCAAGCTTGAGGACGAAGTACGAGAATACTGCAACAAGTGCGACTCATGCCAACGAACTAAAACACCCCGACACGCAAAACATGGGTTGTTGCATCCGCTCGAACTACCATCATCACCATGGACATACATATCAGTCGATTCTATCACCGACTTACCGGAGTCCAACGGGAACAAAAACATCATGGTAGTAGTAGATAGGTTCACCAAGATGGCACACTTCATTCCCACGCACAAACGGGAATCATCCACGGTCGCAAAGCTTTTTCTCAACAATGTCTGGAAGTACCAGGGCATGCCTCTTGACATAGTTTCAGATCGTGACGCGGTCTTTGCTGGATATTTTCTCGCCCACTTATACCAGTTTTTGGGATCAAACGATCGATGTCAATGGCTTTCCACCCCCAGACGGACGGACAAACCGAGCGCATTAATCAGACCATTGAGCATTACCTTCGTACGTATTGCAACTACGAACAGTCAAACTGGAGCGAAATGTTACCTATGGCCGAATACGCATATAATAATTCCAAACATGCGTCTACGAAGATTACGCCCTTCTATGCCAATTACGGCTATGAAGCACGTACGAATTGGCCAACGGAGGTTCAGTTTCGCAATCCCGGTTCAGAAATATATGCTCATTACATGGTCGAGGTCTACCGTTGTCTGAAACAACAGCTGGAAGAATCTAAAGAAAGAATGAGCAAATATTACGATCGCAAGCGTCACCCACCACCACAGTACTAGGTCGGAGACTTAGTTATGCTTAACGGAAGCAATATTCGGACGCAGCGACAATGCCAAAAGCTCGACGATAAGATGTACGGACCATTTAAAATCGTCAAGGTTGGAAGAAACAGGCGATGGTGTCGACTCGAACTCCCTAGCACAGGGAAGATACATTCAGCGTTCCATGTCGCCTTACTCGAACCATATCGCGGAGATCCCTTAGAGACGGAGGTACCACCTATCGAAGCCGACGATGGCGGATGGACACCAGAGTCAATAGTCACCAGTGGACCAACGGACGACGATCACCGAAAACACGTCTTTCTTGTCAAGTGGTCAGGATACTCTCACGACGAAAACACTTGGGAATCGTTTGAGCATTTAAACAACATAGCACCTGATCTTCTTACCGAATACTATGCCAAGAACCCAACGATGGAAAAGGATTAACGGTGGAAACCAACGACGAAACCAATGGTACGAAAAAGGAGGAAATTATGAATATCTTTTGTTAAACTCATACCGCGCTGAGTTACGCGGAGGTCATTATTATGTTAAGAGAATTTTTTATTTTTATACCCAAGTTAGATTAAGATACGCTATCTGAGTGGTATCTATTGTTTGCACACTTTTTACGATGGAGATTCTGTTGAGGTCACCAGAACTAGAGAGGGTGGTACTGTTAGGGGTTTTCCCTTAGCAGGTGTACGAGGTATGGAGGATGTCCATGGCAATCCGTGTTCGGCTTGCCTGTCACTATGGCTGTCGATGTCACACCCGCGGTTTATCCCATCCTCTGAGCGACGAAGTCTCACACGACACTACGCCTATCCAATACCGAGCCCTGGCAAAGCGGAATGATTAACCCACGTGTGGGCAGTACACCTTCTCGATCGAACAGCGATAGTCATGACACTTAGCTGGCGGATTCATCAGACCCGAACACTTAGGGCGGTATGCTACTATATGCCTAGACCCACAATAGTTAGGGACGTCATGAGTTGATGAAGCACAATCACACCATTGCGGGGGCTTTTGGGTCAGCCGTGCATGATTGTTTCGACCAGAACTACTTTACCTTGTCAGCAATATGAGACAGCTGGCTAGAGCGGGGTACGCCTCTACAGTCACCGGCAGGCACACGTCAGAGCTCGAGAAGCGGGACTTTACTATGGGGATAACTATACAGTCTAGGGACTCCATATGTTAACTGCACCCCGGTAGTTCAATCTACCTATTGAGAGCTTGTGTGTGGGTCGACTTCCCGAGTAACGGCAGATCGAAGGTGGTCTGGTCCGACATAAGCTGCAGCCCTGCAATGGGAGTAAAAGTCAGCGAGATGGGAGGTGCGATACGTGGCATAGCAGTGGCTGGTCGCCGACGCAAGTCTATGAGGGTAAACATATCCCTGCAACCCACTATCCAATTTAACATTGAGATGAGAAATCTAAGAGGAAGTGATGGTTCGATGAACGCGTCAGCTTTTGTTGCCGAAACCTGTCTTCTGCGTAAGCATACAAACCAGAAGAAAAGTCGCGCATTGACGTGGCAAAACCTGGCGGCATGAGGATAACCTACAGGGATGCCTCGCACTTTAGAAAGTGCCGAAAGTCAAACGGAAAAGAAGCGCAAGCTACCGAGATAGAGTAACCAGCCTAACGATCGGAGCCCATAGCTATCTTAGTACAAACGCCACAGTCATAGAGAGTATACGAGTAAGTCACTCTATAAAAGAACCGCCTTTACACCCGCAAAGTAAAACAGCAAGCTCTAGCAGCAATCCACAGTCAGAACACACCAGCGGACAGAACTCTAAAATATTATTAAGTTTTCTACTCTAAGAATATTTATGCCTACCAATTTTCGAGATCTTGATTCTCTTGTTCTCTACGCACACGCACTTAACGAACGAGCTATTACTCCATACGACTTCCGTATTGCGAGTATTTTTATTCATACCTACGACATCGAATACGAGTATTTCCATTGGTTCTACACTCGTGAACTTCCCTCCGAATATCACAACCTCCCGGTTAGTGATTACGAACCCTTTTCCGACTACGACGACTCGGAAGATTATCTTCAAGACTCCTACGACTTCTGAGGAGTAGGCGGCCATACTTAAGTCATAAGTATCCCCGTAACAGATATGTGCCGAATCTGGTCGCTCAGTACCGCACAGGTACTGACTCAACATGTGAGCTCTCAGGCTCTCCAAAATAACTCTTGATTTTAATGAAATTCGGTGTGCCTACACTCTGTTCAACGTCGCCATAAGCGCCTGCGCTCCCAGTCTCTCCAACCCCAGCTCCGTCTGGTCCACCCTCTCTCGCCGAGCCAGGTACCGGGAGAGGTAGACTGGTGTTTTGCCTGCTGGGTATCAAACGACCATTGTCGCTTGACTTGGTTGCCGCTGCCGGTGGAACCGCTGCCACCGGGGCTGCTGCCGCCGGGGTTCAATTTGTCTTTGTCTTGATAGATGGCCCGGCTGTATCGTGGACACGTGTGTGACAAATGGCTGCTATTGCAGTGGATACACTTCTTATTGGCGAGGCAGTTGTCGAGAACCTCCCTCGAGACCCATGGTGCCGGTGGTAAGTCGGTACGTTTGCTACCGCCACTGCCGGTGGTCTTTCCACCAGAACGTGTCTCGGCGGGCTCAGAAATTGATGTTCTGAAACTACGTTTCTTGTCGGTTCGTTTGAACGATTCTCCATTGCCGCCGGAACTGCCGGAAGGCTGCTTCTATTGCTGTTGTTGTTGTTGTTGTCTCCCGTTCGCCCTTCACGGCCCGGATTGGAACTCCGCGGCTGCTGTTCGGTCCAAGAGCTCGTCGATGCTTCCGAACCTCCCGTATGTCGTCAAGGGTTTAATCCGTGATCGTAACCCAGACTTCATCCCTGTCCAGGCCATTTCGTATAACCTCCTAGGGTCCTATTCTTCGTCCCATTCGGCTTCTTGCCACAAGTATGGAGCGGGTTGGCCCATACCCGTACTGGTTCATCCTGGTCATGGAATCCCTGGTCGAACTCTCAGTAGGCCCGCATAGCTGCGTTCAGCACGGGGTCGGGGTCGCCGTACGTCTTTTGGAGTTGCTCAACAAAGAGGTTGAAATCGTTCATGGCAGGGTGGTTCGAAATCCGTAACTTTTGGCTCCAAGTGACTTGGTCCTCCATCTTCATTTTCCGTTGCAAAGGATCCTTATGGCCACTCCAACTGCCGAGTAGATTTAGGACGTATTTGACTTGATCCGGTGCCCTGTTCAGAAAATGATGATGGTGAGAGTCGAAATTTCCACGGAAACCACTGATGAAGTTATCCAATTCGGAGGTGCCTCCGCAGTATCGCTCAGGGTCGACTATTTTAAAGATTCCGGACTTACCGCGCTCCTGCTCCACGGTTCGCTCCCTAGCAGCCTCTCGTTCCCGAGCTGCTTCTCTCTCCTGGGCCCATTCCGCTCGTTCGGCTGCTCTCGCGTCACGTTCGGTTTGTCGTTCTGCTCGCATTTCGGCTTGTTGCTTGAAAAGGAGTTTCAGCATCAATCGATTCTGGGTGGCCATGTCGCGATGATCATCTTCGGTAATCATTGATGAGAAGTCGATGTCGTCATCGTCATCGTTTCTGACGCGTGTATTTTCCCGCTCAGGATTGAGATCTCCGTCGTCAGGATTCGGATTTTCGTCGTCGGCGTCGAGATTATCATCGATTGCGGCGGTATCTTCAACCGGAGCCTGTTGGCTGCTAGCCGTCAGTACCTGCAGAGTTTCCTCGCTTTTGCGATCGTCAGTGATGCGTACTTGACTTCTAATTGACTTCATTGGAGGCATTGGGGTGCAATTGAGTGTAATTGGCTGATCGTCTGTTTTTGTGTACGTGTTGTGACGCATCGAAAAAGTAAGGAGATCACGAAGTCCCGTGAGCGAAACGTATCTGGTGACTGAAAAGCGATTATAGTATAAGGCCGTATGTCTTTGTATGGATGGATACGTGTAGATACGGTTGCAAACGGGAATAAGTAATATAGATATCAATTGTATGGTATGTAGGTAAGATAATCGCTAGTGTGCCAAAAGCACTTCGCGAGGTGATTATATATGAAGGGCGCTTACCCGGCCTTGGCAGCCAAGTGCGCTTGAGAGCCAAGTGCATCTGGCACCGCCATTACATATATAGAATTTCTTTCGTTGAACATATCCGTGGACGTCATCTGAGGGGTAAGGCTATCGTGGCCGGTAATGTATCTCTGCAGCAGTTAACTAGCATAATTGCATGATGTACTTATCTTGGTCATAGCTGCTGCTCTTGAAAGCTTCTCGAATTCGTATGATTTCTCCAATTCCATGTCTCTGTGCTTTCGTATATCCATGCACATGGTAGACTTCATCGGTGATAGCCTCTGCTCTCGGCATTGATCATATACATCTCACCGATTTGGTTTCAGGTTGATTCGTATATCGGTTATCGGGATTCGACTTTCGGTTGCCATTCTGCTTCAGATCCAGTGGTGGTTAACTTGTGTCGGCCTCGCTCAGTCCTCGATTGCAGTCATATATGGACATGTATTCGTCATGTTCATTCGAGTTGCGGTATCTAACTCGTAAGTGTACCATAAGCTCGTACTCACAAAGTAACCAAGTATGCTTCCGCTCCAGGTGTATCAGGCAGCCATTCCCGATTCCGATACCTTCGACTTCCGAATCCACGAAAGAAGTGGGTTTGCACACGCCCTGCCCTTCCGAGCCTAGCTGTAGGGTGCACACCCTAACATCTAGCCTGATACGGTTAATCACCACTATCGGCGACGATGTCATTCGATTATCATCGTGGCTTCGTTCAGTGAAGGCCAATTGCCGGGCATATTCGTTGATATATCTAATTCGTAAGCGTTCCGTACTAGGTCATAGTTACCATGTAATTTGGAAGCTCCAACGCAGTAGCCTTCTCATACGTCCATTAAGGATTGCAGCCGGTTCGCATTCGCGCAGCTTGACATCTCTGATTTGGCCGGCTCTCTACCACTAGTGCTGAGTGCAGTTGATTCCATTGATATCGCAGATTGCAGCTGATTGTGCATTCTACGCATTCGGTGGTAGCATGTTGACTCCGTAGCAGGCATGCCATGGGACCTTCATTCAATGACATACTTCGCAGCTGCTGATATGCTTCATTATGTATGCATCCATCGTGGGCCTATAGAAATCCTTAGAGACTAACGCAACAGTTTTAAGAACTTCAAAGTGACCGGACTCAGGGTTGTCATGAAAGAGACTTCTCACTTTACCGCGGAGAACATCGTCCACAGGGACATATATCCTCCCCTCGTAGGTCAGAACTCTAGCAACTACACTCTGTTGGCTTTCGTCTTTGGAGTCGGCTGTGGCTTGGGCTGTGGCTTGGGCTGTGGCTTGGGCTGTGGCTTCAGCTGTGGCCTCGGCTGTGGCTTCGGTTGTGGCTTCGGCTGTAGCTTCGGCTGTATCCATTGGGTTATCGACTAGCTTACCCGAGACGTTGACCGCCAATGGATCAGTAGCCAGGGTCCTCTTAGCAGGTCATCGTAGGGTTCAACTGTCAGAGTTGTCAAGAGCCGTCTGACAGGCTTCACGTAGCCGATAATCAGACCGTCTCGACAGGCCATCAGCGGAGTTTTGTTTGTACCTTCTAGGTGCTCGATCATGATATTGACGTCGTAGGTCGAAAAGATCTCATTGACTTCCAGCACACCTGCGAGTCAAGAATGCATACGAGACCAGGTGTACTTGACATCTGCAGGATTATGGGTTATCTTTCTGTATTGGTGGTGTCAGGTGCACTTGGCCCTCCCAAGTGCACTTGGCTCTCAAGCACACTTGGCTGCCGAGGCCGGGTAACTGCCCTTCATATATAATCACCTCGCGAAGTGCTTTTGGCACGCTAGTGATTATCTTACCTACATACTGTACAATTGATATCTTTATCACTTATCCTCGTTTGCAACCGTATCTATCCTTATACTCTCATACGAGGCCGTACACGGACGTACGTCCTGACACTATAATCGCTTTTCAGTCACCAGATACGTTTCGCTCACGGGATTTCATGATTTCTTTACTTTTTCGACGCGTCAGACCTACACCGAGAACTATCGTTAGATTGTCGATACAAGATAAGTAATCACCCAATTGAGTTGATTGATGGTAGTAGGGACGATTCCGAGATGATTTAGATGTCAATCGGTCTCGAAGAGACCTGTTACCTGCCATGATAGGCACTCCTGAAAACTTGAAAACTCTATTCTCGACCTACACCGAGTATCATCACTAGATTGATGAATCAGGATATGTGTACCCTTCAATCGAGTTAATTGACGGTAGCAGAGGCGATTCCGAAGTCAATTGGCCCTGGGTGTGGTGTCGCCGGCCAAGTAGGCTACTACTCCACACGACGATTCCGAACGAGTCGCAATACCTCACTTTTCGAGACCTACAAGCATGGAAATTTCATAAGTATTCCTATATCGAGTCAATTGACTACTGCAGAGACCATTCCGAGACGATTTGGGGGTCAATCGATCCCAAGAGACGTATCACCGACCCTTATGGCCACTACTGAGAAGACCTCGAAATACGTTTAACAGGATCTATCGCATACGAACGGAAGTTCAAGACGAATCAGAGAGGATTTGGAGGTCAATTGACCCCGAAGAAAAGCGTCACTACTCAGAACCCGTACAGATTATCATCGCTAGGGTGGTGATTCGAGATAAGTATTCTGTCTATTGGATTGATTGACGTAAGCAGAGTCAATTCCGAGACGATTCGGATGTCAATCGACCCTGATACACTCGTGACCGGCCTGATGGCCACCACCGAGAAGTCCTTGAAATACGTTCGACGAAAGCATTCGCATACGAACGGATAATCAAAACTAGTCAGAATGCCATCGAGGGCAACCTATTGAGCAGCTCGAAGTGCTAGCGAAGCCTTCATCGACGATACCGTTATACGAGTTGATCCATCGTCACGGACGATAAACGCGTTCGATCAAGCGCACTTGACGATTACCTTCCTCCGAACTGAGCGGAAGCTCCGTAGCGCACCTACGACGCATTAGCATCCACGAACGAAGCCCGAAGTTCACTTACGGAGCACGGAAGTGCACCTACGGAGAACGATCACATGAGCACGGAAGTGCACTTACGGAGAAAGACTACCGATGTAATGGCGGCCGGGTAACCGTCCATCCGCCCTGTATATAGTCAGCTCGTGCGAGTGCTCTTGCATGTCATCGATAACCTTACCTATTGAATTCACCTATCTTATTCTCGAATCCTCGTTTGCAACCGTATCTACTCTTATACGAGGCCGTACATGGACGTACGCCCTTACACTGTTATCGATCTTTAGTAATTGGATACGTTTCGCTCACGGGATTTCGTGAATTACCCCTTTTCGACGCGTTATCTATCATCGAGAAATCACACACGTGATCTACCCTCGAGAAATTTTACGAATCGACGAGAGATTACCTCGAGATATTCTACAGGTCTCTTTACTTTACCCCTTTTCTTGACGCGTCGATACACGCGCCAGACCATCGAGCTCAACGCGAAGTCAAAAAGACTGGAAGGAAACCGAAGACGAAATAAGACCCAAAGACGCTATAAGGCCCAAAGACGAATTAAGACGAGCATCTCGGTTCAGTGTTTTGAGCATCTTTATGGTCGCGAGGCTGCTCAGGCGGCTCGGGCTACTACTACTTTATGGTCCCGAGGCCGCTCAGGCGACTCGGGCTACCACCCGAACCGGCATTCATCTCCACCCGGGCTGATGGGCAGGTGGTGATGTCTGCGAAGGAGAGTCGAAGGTCGAAGGGCATGGTCGAAGGGCAAAAGTCGGAGGGCAAACGAAAGTCGAAGGACGAAGCGAAGAGTAGTCGATGACCTACGATCCGGATTTCAAGCGGACGCGATCACGATCATCGTTTGCACGGAAGTGCACCTTATCGTTTACACGGAAGTGCACCTGAATCGGAATACGAAGCGCACTTGACGATCTGAAGCGCACCTGACGATTACCTTTCTACGATCTGAGCGGAAGCTCTGAAGCGCACTTGACGATTACCTTTCTACGATCTGAGCGGAAGCTCCGAAGCGCACTTGACGATTACGTTCCTCCGAACTGAGCGGAAGCTCCGAAGCGCACCTACGAGCGTAAGCATTGCACAGACGAAGTGCACCTACGCAGAATGATTACATGAATCGTTTGATTGGACGTACAAAGTTACCGCGAGGCGGGCTTCCTAGGGCACAAGCTTTGCGAGAGCTAATCGCACTTGATTGATTACATTGTAAGTTCGATCTTCTCTTGGATGCTCACGAGTTAGATAATCGGCGA
Source organism: Wilcoxina mikolae CBS 423.85 (assembly GCA_014904905.1). Lineage (NCBI taxonomy): Eukaryota > Fungi > Ascomycota > Pezizomycetes > Pezizales > Pyronemataceae > Wilcoxina > Wilcoxina mikolae. The sequence goes on along the minus strand of MU122209.1, from coordinate 212,568 downwards.
ATCACATACGATTGATACCTGACGAGAACTTCGAATCGGTCAATGACTTCTGCCGCGATGCCGAGAGCCACTGACGTTTACCGATACGAGCACCACCAAGCCTGCACGACAAAAGCTACGGTATGCCGAGTGCTTGGATATGGAGATATGGAGATATGGAGATATGGAGATATGGAGATATGGAGATATGGAGATATGGAGGTTACAGGGGTCAATTGGACGTTTCCTTCTCTTCTCTTCTCTTCTTATTGGATCTCGGCCCGGTACAAATGGCGACGGCACGGGTTTTACCACCTACC
>MU122209.1:155095-204944 GCA_014904905.1 Wilcoxina mikolae CBS 423.85 | reverse complement strand
GCCTATTACCTTACCTCGTCTGAGGACGAAGACGAAGAAGAGTCTTTCTCTGAGCTCTTACACAACGAAGACGATTTTCAGGACACCTACGATTTCTGAAGAGTAGGCGGCCATACTTACGACGGTGCTTCAGTCATAAGTATCCCCGTAACAGTGGACTTTCCCCGTGCGCCGGATCCACCGAAAGGTCACCCTCGAGCGGTACCGATCGGTTGTGGGATTTACGAGGCCGTACGAGGGCGTACGAGCTTGGATTTGTTTCTTCTTGGATTGTTTCTTCTCTTCATGTACGGGTATGCAGCCCAGGAGGTCTGCAGATAAAGAGGGGGATGATGTAATGGCGGCCGGCCTATGGCAGGGTAACCGCCCATCCGCCCAGTATATAGTCACCTCGTGCGAGTGCTCTTGCACGCTATCGATAACCTTACCAATCTTACCTATTGAATCTCCCTTATTCTCAAATCTTCATTTGCAACCGTATCTACTCTTATACTCTTATACGAGGCCGTACATGGACGTACGCCCTTACATCCAGTCGATTTCCGGGTTTCGGACCTTGAACCAAGGTAATTTCAAAACCAAGTCGTATGCCTTCATGGGCACAATTAAGACATCCAATTCGTCAACCGGTGCCAAGCTTTCAAAATGCTGAACCGAGAGAGTAGCCTTTCTACTTTCTCTTGCAGACATCATCTCGCTGCCATTGAGACTCGAGGTTGCGATGAATGCTGGTTCGTCCCGGATGCCGAGCCGCCTTCGCATCTTGGGAGTCATGAGCCGCCGCTGGTGGTCTTTCCACTGGAAGTTGTCTCGGCGGCCAAGTAGACGTCCATCCCGCCCAGGGATAAGACGAAGTAGAGGTCTATCCTGCCTAGGGATGCAACCAAGTAGACGTCCATCCCGCTTAGAGATAAGACGAAGGAGATATCCATCTGGCCTAGGGATAAGACAACTCCGTCGATGTCCGAAGTATCGCTCGTTGTAGATCGAGAATCGATTTACTCCCGACTTGGATCACTCCCATGATCATAACAATCGGCATCGTATAGTCGGTAGTCATTGTTGTCTCAAATAGCATCGCCGGTTTCTTAAACGATAATCAGTAGCTCGATTAAGTCTCACCGAGGGGTAATCGTTATTGTAGTTGTGATCAGGTATCGATCGATGTGTTCATGAACGATGTGAGACAAATCAGGCTTTTTTGCTCATCCGTCTTGTAAAATCGCAAAATGGAGTATCGGCTTTGATTCTGCCCATCGGTAGTCTTTCTCCATAAATGCACTTCTGTGCTTGTGTAATCATTCTCCGTAGGTGCACTTCCGTGCTCGTGTAATCGTTCTCCGTAAATATACTTCCGTGGTTGTATAATCGTTCTGCATAGGTGTACTTCCGTGCAATGCTGACGCTCTGTAAGTGAGCTTGCAGCTTTATTTCTGAATGCTAACGCGTCGTATGTGCGCTTCAGAGCTGCCGCTCAGATCGGAGGAAGGCAATCGTCAAGTGCGCTTCAGATTGTAAGAATGTAATCGTCAAGTGCGTTTCATCGAACGCGTTAATCGTCGGTGACTTTTCACCAGACTCGATCGTCAATGAACTGACCCGTTCACGGATAACTGTCGTAGAATGATGAACCGATGCGTGTCGAGGTCGATCAAGACTTCACTAGCACATGAGCTGCTCAATGGGTTGCCATCGATCGTGCGATTGATCTTGTCGAACGTGTTTCGAGGTCTTCTCAACAGTGGTTATAAGGGCCAGTGACACGTTTCTCGGGGTTGATTGACCCCCGAATCGTCTCTGCTACTGTCAATTAACTTGATTTAAGGGTATACATATCAAACTTCGACATTTATAGATCGTGAGAGTATGTGTGAACATATAACGATCGCGGTCGGTGATGCGACTTATCGAATCGATGACCTCCGAATCACCTCCGAATGGTCTCTACAGTAGTCAATTGACTCGATATAGGAATACTTATGAAGTTTCGATCCTTGAACGTCTCGAAAAGTGAGGTGTTGCGACTCATTCGAAATCGTCATGTGGAGTAGGTGACACCACACTGGGGCCAATTGACTTCACAATCGTTCGTTGTAGGTTGAGAAGAGAGTTTTTTCAAGTTCTTAGGAGTGTCTATCATGACAGGTGACGCATCTTCTCGAGGCCGATTGACATCTAAATCATCTCGGAATCATCCCTACTACTGTCAATCAATCAAATGGATGATTACCTATCTTGTATCGACAATCTAGCGATCGTTCTCGGTGTAGGTCTGACGCGTCAAAAAAGTAACGAAATCCCGAAATCCCGTGAGCGAAACGGATCTGGTGACTGAAAAGCGATTATAGTGTAAGGACGTACGTTCTCGTACAGGTGAATATGCGTAGATACGCTTGCAAACAGAAATAAGTGATAAAGATATCAATTGTACAGTATGTAAGTAAGATAATCACTAGTGTGCGAAAAGCACTTTGCAATGTGATTATATATGAAAGGCACTTATCTGGCCTCGGCAGCCAAGTGCACTTGCGAGGGCCAAGTGCACTTGGGAGCCCAAGTGCACCTGGCACCGCCATTACATCATGCGTTACATAAGTAGTATTGTGGATCACAAGGTGAGTACACTGCATGGCTGCATCAGTAAGAATTATGTGCACTGTATAGCTGCGACAGTAAGGAATGCTGTGTCAGAAGGTACAAGTGCAATATCAGGGGTTGTGTATATACGCGTGCAGTGTCACGTCACGATGAGGTTCAAAAGGTTTCATCTGAAACGTCTGATGCGTGCTAAACGTTCCGGCGTCCGGAGCGCGACTTGATTTTTTTCCCGATGTCTATGTATTAGCTACTTCATATTTACCATTGGATGTCTAGATCTACCACTGTATATTTGTGGCAAGGAGTAGTTTTCAGGTTTTCAGTCAAGTTCATGAGTTTAACTCTAATGCTAAAGTCATATTGTAAAGGCCACAAAGGAAGTACCAGTTATAAGGGGTTATTGGATAACACTAGAGGTGTCGTAGTTGCCTTTTGGCCAAGTAGTTCAGCATGTCAACATATACTTTATTACAAATATATATATAAAAGATGCACAATGAGTTTCTCTTTCACCTCCAGATCTGAAATTTATATAATATTATCAATATTCATAGTGTGGTTGTGGAGAAACATAGGTTTTTCATGGGGGTTGACGATTTTCTTAAAGCCACTGTTTCAATATTGAAGATACAGTAAATCTGTAATGGCGGTGCCAGGTACACTTGGCTGCCGAGGCCGGGTAACCGCCCTTCATATATAATCACCTCGCGAAGTGCTTTTGGCACACTAGCGATTATCTTACCTACACACCACATAATTGATATATATTACTTATTCTCGTTTGCAACCGTATCTACACGTATTCACCCATACGAGGACGTATGTCCTTACACTATAATCGCTTTTCAGTCACCAGATACGTTTCGCTCACGGGATTTCGTGATTTCTTTACTTTTTCGACGTGTCAGACCTACACTGAGAACTATCGTTAGATTGTCGATACAAGATAAGTAATCATCCAATTGAGTTGATTGACAGTACTAGGGACGATTCCACGATAATTTAGATGACAATCGGTCGCGAAGGGACGTGTCACCTGCCATGATACGCACCCTGAGAACTTGAAAACTCTCTTCTCGACCTGCAACGAGTATCATCACAAGATTGATGAAATTAGGATATGTATACCCTTCAATCGAGTCAATTGACCGCCGCAGAGACGATTCAGAAGTCAGTTGGCCCCAAGTGTGGTGTCACCTACTCCACATGACGATTTCGAACGAGTCGCATCACCGACCGCAATCTTTATCCGTTTACACACATACTCTCACGACCTATAAATGTCGAAGCTTGATAAGTACACCTAAATTAAGTTAATTGACGATGGCAGTGACGGATCAGGGATGATTCGGAGGTCAATTGACCCCGAGGAACGCGTCACCGGCCCTTATGGCCACTGCTGAGAAAACCTCGAAACGCATTTAACGAGATCTATCGCATACGAACGGTTGATCGAGACGAATCGAACTTTCATCAACGTCACTCTCACATGTCGATTAATTGGTTCTACGATACCACTTTTCCAACGCGTCACTACTCGGAACTCATACAGATTATCATCGCTAGGGTGGTGATTCGAGATAAGTATTCCATGTATTGGATTGATTGACCTGAGCAGAGTCAATTCCGAGACGATTCGGATGCCAATCGATCCTGATACATTCATGACCGGCCTGATGGCCACACCACCGAGAAGTCCTTGAAACACATTCTACGAGATCAATCGCATACGTACGAACGATCGATGGCAACCTATTGAGCAGCTCGAAGTGCTAGCGAAGCCTTTGTCGACATCCACTATATGCTCACCGACGATAAATACGTTCGATCAAGCGCACTTGACGATTACCTTTCTACGATCTGAGCGGAAGCTCTGAAGAACACTTGACGATTATGTTCCTACGAACTGAGCGGAAGCTCCGAAGTGCACCTACGATGCGTTAGCATCCACGAACGAAGCTGCAAGCTCACTTACAGAGCGTCAGCATTGCACGGAAGTGCACCTACGCAGAACGATTATACAAGCACGGAAGTGCACTTACGGAGAACGATTACACGAGCACGGAAGTGCACTTACGGAGAAAGACTACCAATGGGCAGAATCAAAGCCGATACTCCATTGTGCGATTCTACAAGACGGATGAGCAAAGAAGCCGAATTCGCCTCACATCGTTCACGAACATATCGATCGATACCTGATCGCAACTACAATCACAATTGCCCCTCAGTGAGACTCCGAGTCAATCGAGTTACCGATCATCGTTCGAGAAACCGGCGATGCCATATGAGACAACAATGACTACCGAGTGCACGATGCCGATTGTTATCATCATGGGAGTGATCCAAGTCAGGGGTAAATCGATTCTCGATCGACAACGAGCGATCCCTCGCACATCAACGGAGTCGTCTTATCCCTAGACGGGATGGACCTCTACTTCGTCTTATCCAGCGGGATGGACCTCTACTTCGTCTTATCCAGCGGGATGGACCTCTACTTCATCTTATCCAGCGGGATGGACCTCTACTTAGTCTTATCCAGCGGGATGGACGTCTACTTGGCCGTCGAGACAACTTCCGGTGGAAAGACCACCGGCGGCGGCTCATGACGCCCAAGCTGCGAAGGTGGCTCGGCGTCCGGGACGAACCAGCATTCATCGCAACCTCGAGCCTCAATGGCAGCGAGATGATGTCTGCAAGAGAAAGTAGGAAGGCTACTCTCTCGGTTCAGTATTTTGAAAGCTTGGCACCGGTTGACGAATCGGATGTCTTAATTTTGCCCATGAAGGCATACGACTTGATTTTGGGATTACCTTGGTTCAAGGCCCGAAACCCGGAAATCAACTGGAAAGCCGGTCAACTTACGGCCTTGCGAACCCCGAGTGGGCCGCAGGCCGCCACCTTAAGTCGCGATGGAACCCCATACGCGGATACCAACGGAACTTCGCAGGGGCGCGGTGGTAAGCCTCCGGACATTTGTTTCTTTGGAGCAACCGCATTCAACGACCTTCTTGAGAGCAATGAGGTCGACGACGCATTCGCCCTACGATTGAGGAGTGCACCGGGCTGCTGGGAGCATCATTATGGAGCGAGATCTTAGTTGAGAAGCTCCGATGCTGGATGGGCGGGCAGGGAGCAGCGGCGGTAGTTGCGGCAGAAGAGTTACAAACAATGCGGAGCTTGAATGACTGCTACCGGCTCGCCGAGTCACGAAGGGAGTACCGGACGACGGAGGGTTTCCCATCGAGGATAACTCGTTACGACAAGGGCTCCTGGATTCCACAACCTTCGCTTCCATTCTCATATAAGAACTTAATGCTAACGTGTACAGATGGAGCAGACGAGACTGGAGTGGACAAGACCGGAGCGCCGGTAGTACCGACCGACGATGGCGGCCATATACCAGCCAAATATAAGGAGTTCGTTGAGGTCTTTAGTAAGGCCAAGGCAGAAATGCTGCCACCGCACCGGTCAATTGACCATGCGATCGACCTGGAACCCGGGCACAAGCTGCCATATTGGCGTATCTATAACCTGTCGGAGTTTGATTTGAGAACTCTAAAGGCCTACATCGAGACAAACCTGGCCTCTGGTGTCATCCAGCGGTCATCATCACCGGCGGCAGCACCGATATTCTTGCAAAGAAGGACGGCGACTTGAAACTCTGAAGTTGACTACCGAGCTCTCAACGCGAGCACAATCAAGAATTGGTACCCTATTCCATTGACCTCGGAGATGCTTGACCATGTTGGCTGCGATGAGAAATGGCTGCTAGACGGATGGCACTTATTGAGCCACGGGAGAGCCGTGGAATGCAGAGTGCAATCGTACTCACCCTTGAGAAGGATAACATGGGTCTTCTTGCCGATATGGCGATACAAGGTTACGTTTAATTTTATCCTTTTCTTTAAGAAACACTTTATAAGAGATTCTGCGAGACTTGCAATTGAATGCAGATACAGAAGTACGAAGCCCCAATGGCAATCGAAACCGTCTTATCAACGAGAAAATCGATGAGAATCGACGCCACATTTAGTCGTCGACGGAGCACCGACCTCAAAAGAGGGGAATGACCGTTCCGGAAACCGAGAAACCACTACTACGACGAAATCCGCACCGGAAGTGCTGGAACGATAACCCATCATGCTGCAGACACGGCCCGATTATGAGATCAGCTACGAGAAGCCTGACGGACGGCTCTTGGCGACCCTGACAGTTGAACCCTACGATGACCTCCTTCCTACCGGCGATAAAGAAGGCCCAAGCTGCTGACCCATTGGCGGTCGACGTCTCGGGTAAGCTAGTCGATAACCCAATGGCCACAGCCAAAGCCGAACCCAATGGCCACAGCCAAAGCCGAAGACGAGAACCAATGGAGTGTTATCGCTGGAGCTCTGACCTACGAGGGGACGATATATGTCTCTGCGGACGATGCTCTCCGCGGCAAAGTGATAAGTCTCTTTCATGACAACCCTGAGTCCGGTCACTTTGGAGCTCTTAAAACTGCTGAGTTAGTCTCTAGGGATTTCTATTGGCCTATGATGGACGCGTACATAAGGAACGGCCGAGAGCAAGTCAAATCAGCAATCGAGATGTCAAGCTGCATCGAATGCGAACCGACTGCAACCCTTAATGGATGTATGAGAAAGCTACCGTGTTGGAGCTTCAGAGCCGAGAGCACGAACGCACCGAAATACGGTAACTATGACCTTGTACGGGATGCTTACGAATTAGATATATCAACGAACGAATATTCTCTGCAATTGGCCTTAACTAAACGAAGCCATGACGATAATCGATTGACGTCGCCGCAGATAGTGGTGATTAACCGTATCAAGCTAGATTTAGGGTGTACACCCTACAGCTAGGCTCGGAAGGGCATGACGTGTGCAAACCCACTACTTTCGTGGATTCAGAAGTCGAAGGCATGGAAGTCAGAGAATGGCTACCTTGATGCATCTGGAGCGGAAGCATACTTGGTTACTTTGTGAGTATGACCTTATGGCACACTTACGAGTTAGACACCGCAACTCGAATGAGCATGTACGAATGCATGCCGACATATGATGGCTGCAATCGAGGGCCGAACGAGACCGACACAAGTCAACCAACCACCACTGTATCTGAAGCAGAATGGTCAATGCCGAGAGCGGAGGCTATCACCGATGAGGTCTACCGTGTGCTTGGATATACGAAAGCACAGACATGGAATTGGAGAAATCATACGAATCTGAGAAGCTCTCAAGAACAGCAGCTATGACCAAGATAAGTACATCATGCAATTATGCTAGTTGACTGCTGCAGCGATGCGATACCGACCGCGATGGCCTTGCCCCTCAGATGACATTCACGAACGTGTTCGACGAAAGAAATCGTATACGATCGATCGATCGATTAGTCGGAAGTCGAGTCCGGCATATTACGTGTCAACTACGATATATCGATGCCGAATGACGACCGCAAGTCGGCCAATGGCATTTACCGATTCGAGCATCACCGAGCAAGCACTACGGAGACCAATTGTTTGGAACGAGGCCTGCTGCCGATGTGGCTTCGATTCGGAGGTGGATTTGGAGGAATCAGGGTCAATTGGACATTTCCTTCTTGTTTTCTACTTCTTTCCTTCTCTTCATTTCTTATGAATCTCGGCCCGGTATAAATGGCGTCGGCATGGGTTTTACCACCTACCACTGGAGGTGGATTTCCCCGTACACCGAATCCGCCGTGAGGCTGCCGCGATGGCACCGATCGGTCGTGGGACTTATGCAGACGTACGAAGGTGTACGCACCTTATCTTGTCTTTCTTCATGTATATATGTGCAGCCCAGGAGGTCTGCTGATAAAGAGGGGGATGATGTAATGGCGGTGCCAGGTGCACTTGGCTCCCAAGCGTACTTGGCTCTCAAGCGCAGTTGGCTGCCGAGGCCGGGTAACTGCCCTTCATATATAATCACCTCGCGAAGTGCTTTTGGCACGCTAGCGATTATCTTACCTACACACCACATAATTGATATATATTACTTATTCTCGTTTGCAACCGTATCTACACGTATTCACCCATACGAGGACGTACGTCCTTACAAAATCAGAGACTGGGAGGTGAAAGAGTGACAACTTACACATGTTTCATGTATAATTATCTTTGTGATCAGAGTGAAACTCAAAGACTTAATTGAACTTGAATGTTTGGATTTCATAGTTTCTGGAGCATGGGGCATCAAGTCAACTAATGATAATGATCTTTGCAGGTATGTACCTACTGTTGACCAATGAGAATGCTTCGAGCAGACAGGCTTAGCATACATGGACGTCTATATAATAATAATACATAATAAATGATATATTATACTAGTATAGCTACAGATGTGATCATGCAATATCGACACGAAGCATCCTCATTGGTTGGTTCGCAATATATCCCTGCAAAAAAAACATTCTTTCCCAGCAAAATCTCCCAATAGTGATCAGAAAACTTAGAGTTTGATATGTACAATATGTAGCTTCACATGACGCATCTTTTGGTGGTCTCCGACCTTTGATATCTTTAAACCTCAGCGAGTTGCTTTCAAATTTGACCGATTTTCAGCCAAAATACAGGCTTTTATGATCAGCGCTCAATGAGTTTTAGAGCTATTACAAATCTGAGATTGCCAAAAGATGCACCGTGCGAAGCTGCATATTTTACATACCAAACTCTAAATTCTCTGATCTATACTCATGGACTTAATGCAATGGTTCTCTTAACAATTTGTCGATTTTTGATGGGGTAAGGTTGTTGCCACACAGACCTGGCCGGTTCCAAAACTGGGAGTATATCCCTGCAAAACAAAACCGCCGCCTTCTTACTAAAAAACCAAGGCGGCGAAGCCGCCTCCGGTCCTTGTGCCTCCCATAGCTACTTAAGTGGGCAGTGATAGCTATATAACATCACTTGTAATGAGAATCTACCTCTCAGGAGCGGCGATACGTTTCATCTACAGTCGATACAGTTTGGCGACTAAATACTCATGTTACATATTATCACTCGCACGTGGTGGTGTGCTTTGCGCGCTTAAGAAGTTTGGCGACCCCAGATATGCCGACGTCGGATGCCGAAACTCGGCCATCGCCAATCGCCAAATCGCACAGAGTGATGGTCTGTGAAGGAAGGATTTGCTAAACCAATGCTCACCCCAATTTTACTAGATACTCCGCCTGGGTGGAGTTAATTATCTCAAGTTCAGTTCGACCGATATCAATCTAAGTACCTAGTAGATATGTACTCTATTCGTCGGATTTTCAAGTCTCCGGACACCATATGGCAACTCGTACAGAAGCAGAAACGCTTGAGGTTAGGGCTGCGGGCGGAGCAGGGCGCTTGTCCGTCCGCTCTTCCTCCGCCGCTCATTCATCTGCTAGAGGTTCATACTCTACTCACATATAGTAGTGCTTAGGCTATATGGTAGATTAAAAAGCCTACAAGGACTCGGTACAATATCTGGAAGTGCGCCCTTTATTACTTCGGAGTATCATTAACTCCGGAGGTTGGTGAGGAATACTATATCAATAACATTTGAATTTCTGTAAAATCATAGAGCTACTGGTTGTGGGTCAGCGATGTCGAAAACCAGACCCTCTTGGGATGTATCTAGGGACAGTTGTAGTTAAACTGTCCCACAGAAATTCACGTATGGTTGCGAAGGCATGCCCAGTGTTACTGATGATGAAGCGTTTATTTTGCCTCCTATCCTCCATACCATAATTAAGCGTAAGTCTTGGAGTCTAGATCTCGGTAAACTAGGATCAACACACTTATAACTGTGAGCGCGAAGTAATTGTCCTGCACTGAGCAGCATCTACTAACGACCTAGGCACCTGTCATGCAATGTTTCTAGATCTTGAACACATCATATAATTCCTACTGGCGGTCTCGAAGGGTATAAGCTGGATACATGGAGCGGTTGGTAACGGAAGCTGCGAGACTGCAGTACTTTGTGGTGACAAGTGAGAGTATTGGAATGAGAGTACTAACGGGCACTGGATTTAACGCAGCGAACTTCGAAGTTGCAGCATTCCTTGGAGAGGTTGACTTATCATCTGAGGCGGTTAGGTACATCTCCGCGGTAAAGTTTAACTGCACTGTCTAAGCGTCACAGAATTTATATGGGTGAAAATGATCGTCTGAACAAGCTTTCAACCGCTGTGCGGCAATTTCGCGGGCCGGCATTCTAGTAGACTCGGCGCTGTATAATCCCCAAACTCCGATTCCATTGCATAGTTTAACGGCCGTCACCGACAACGCTTGTGTATTTAGTCCAAAATTGACTTAAGTTCTAGAATACAAGTCAGGGCAGGAGTGAAGCTAACGAGCACTCCTCCAGCTTATTGCCATGGTACCCCAGCCGGTGAATGATAGAGTATAGGGATACGTACTCTAGAGTGCTCCGAATAACCGGCCTGCTTCCCCGTATCAAATTATTGCGGTTTTCATGCCGAAAACTTGCTTAGTGCCATATCCCGGATTGGCATAGGTAGTCCAAATCCCTGCCCGAGAAAATAGATATGAACGCCGTCCGTACGCCATTGCAATGATCTCCAATCAGCACAAACTGCTTCGACTTTTCCGCTGCGAACAACTTTCAAAGCCAATCCGTCCTAAACCTTTGTCGCCATGAAATTCAGTACTTCGTTCTTCTCACTTGCCTTCATGGCCAGCGCTGCCCTTGCGGCCACGTTCCGCAGCGAATTTGCGGAAAATGCTTATAAAAAGGCTATAGCAAAAGGCATCGATCCTCATGGCGATCATCCAAAAGATTTTATTTCGGACGATGGAAAAGTCCGTAAGTTTCATGGGGAAAGTGATTACGCCCTGTGGGTTGCGGCGCAGGATGCTCGCACAGACCTTGAAGAGAGACGCCTCCCGCAGGCAGGCCAACATTCGGGAATGGATGTTGTGTATGATTTTACCGGTTTGCATACTGAAGTCAAAGGCTGATCTATGTGTAGAATGTGGACAGACCAAAATTGCAAAGGCCCGGGCATTAACAATCACTACTACAATATCGTGTACAATAGTGATTATTGGGAGTATGTATCTCCGGGATCCCCCTCTCTCCCCTCTCCATCAACATATCTCCCGAAGCTAACAAATGGAATAGTGGTGAAAATGGAAGCCCCATCCTAGTTGCCTCCGCGATCCAGATATTATATCAAGGGATCCAGGAAACCATAGATGAATTGCAGATCAAGAATTGGTTCGGGGGCAATTCGAGGAACTGTAATGACCTGGAGAAACCTTTTACGAGTCAAGGGCCGGGTTGTTACAATACCCCCTATCTCTACACTTGTTTTGAATTGCGCTTGATCCCTATAAATCCTCCCAAATAGTCATGAGATTGGCAGAGAGTTTATTGTTGGGCTGTATGTAGGTTTATATTTCCTGGACACGTTGTAAAATATATATCAGTATAGACCGAGAAACGTACGCGTTCACAGCCTATCTACTCCTCTCAGCTGAATATACGTGATATTTCGTATGACTAGCCATTGCACGAACTGTCTATGGCTGTAATTATAACTAGCTTCTGCCAGAAAGAAGACAATTCAGTAGAAAAGCAAAGAAGCTATGGTAGGGCTACGAGGGTAAAACCCTAGGCCTGTACCGTCTAACGTATGCCCTCTAGTGGTGATCTTCATGATTTTGTTGTAGCACGCTATACAGATGAACTACTACTTTTGGTGCATCTAACCGCATAAATGCATACCTGATTGGGCGGGGACATCATGCCAGAGTTCTCTCCACTACCTGCTATCCGATCGCCAGTCCGCGTTGTGCACAAGGAGTTATTATTGCCGACGCCCGGCTAACTTTCCTTCACCATCGTTGTCATCTTCATCGAAAGCAGCCCCGAAAATACGCTTCGCAGCTTAGTCTGACAGACTATTCGCAGCTGTCAACTTCAGTCTTCGGATCTAGTGCCATTGACCAAATGAGAGAGCGATTAGGTTAGTTAAATCAAGTCGCCAGCAACAAGTATACACGAACTGCTATTCTATTCCGATAGTGGGAAGCTGCAAAATGGGGAGGATTGTGTCGATCTCAACCGGAGGAAATAGCAATCAAAAGTACATATCTAGACCTATTCTCCCCGAATGTTCGGGCTGCGGACGCTCCTCGTAGAATCCAAAAAACCATTACTGTGTAGAATTGCAGCTATCTCCGTTTGAAGGACTACATCAGACAAAGGTTCAGCAAGAGGAAGATTGGCTAGTTCCACATGGAGGGCCAAAACTAACTGCATTTCTGTTGGCTGCTGGTAATGTGTAGATTATGAGAGGCCTAGGCCAGATCCAGGTCGTTTGGGATAAATACCCGCTGTTTTACTCCATGGATGAAAGCAGATATGTGCTTCAAAGGCCCATAAGTTGCCACGATTGGGTTAGGGTTCACAAACGAGTGACCTCCGATGGATCTCCGACAAGCTTCACAATTTCAAGTCGTCTCTCCATTCCTCCCACTTTTTGACTTTTGCTTTTCAATTCTTTCGGCCACTTAATCCGAACCCCATCCCCAGATTTCCTTCCTCAAGATTCGGCGCAGCCAAGAGTAACGCGGCTCTCGGTCTCGGTGGACTCTCACGCCAAGCCCGCGCCAAAATCTTTGTGCCCAACCTCACCTTTGCCTTGCACCATCCCGAGCTGCCCCCCCCCCACCAACCCACCATGGACAAACTCATCGCTCGGGCTAAAAAGGTAGCAGAACGAGCGAACCGTCGCCTCAAACTACAAAAGGAACACGAGAACAAACGAAAAGCAAACGAAGCACGGAAGGAGCATGTAGCATTCCAGAAACTGATTGCCGACGACCGTCGGGCCTCCCGCGCCCAAGAGAAAGAAGACCACCGGCTCGGACCTCTCGCGCCCCGCCGCGCTGTGGGAAAGGAGGAATTAGAAATGTATGGCGCGTTCGACCAGTTGCGCGTCATACCCCCGGCCGTCCCAGAGAACCATCGCATTAAATACTGGAATATTGTCGAGAAGGATCGGGTGGTGGTTTTGAAGGGCCCTGATAGGCATAAGATTGGAGTGGTTAAGATGTTAGATAAGGAGAACAATACTGTACTAGTGGAGGGTATGAACATGGTATGCTCTTGTCCTTTCTTTTAGGTCGCGAAACGCTGACGGGAGTGTAGATGCCTGTGAAAGTCCCCGATGCCTTCAAATCGCTAGAACCGAACCAGCCAAACGTCATCTTCCGAGAGCAGCCGCTCCATTACAACGACGTCCGCCTTGTTGTCCCCCTTCCTGACCCGGAGACGAAGCAGTTGAGAGACACCATTGTCGCCAACATCGCCATGTCCAAGGTATTTCACGACAAGCGAGAAGATGAGAAGCGGTGGACACGGTACATCAAGGGCACCTCAATCTCAATCCCATGGCCAAAGAAGCAGGAGAAGGAGGAATTCGATCAAACCGCTGATACAAGAATCATGGACGTTGAGACTGTCACATACACTCCGAGCTTGCTGAGGCCGCCGTTTCCGCCCACCGTGATCGACGAGCTGAGGAATAGATACAGCTACTTCCGTACACGACACGATCCCGAGTATGTTCAGAAGGTCGAACAGATGGAGGCAGCTAAGAAGGCGCTGGAGGGAGCGACAATTAAGACACCCGTACAGCTGCTCAACAAGAAGTTGAGAGAGGAGAAGAAGGCTCGTGGAAAGCCAGTCTTGACGCCGGAGATTATGGAGCAGATCGGAAGGGTGATGGCACAGAACCGACCGGAGCTATTGGAGAGGGTGAAGCAACCGCAGATGGATATCGATTAGATGATTTGCTGGGATGTAGTGGTGTGCCGTTTGTGTATAGATAGAGGTAGAATGGTCCAAAAAGCGCTGTTCGAGTTTCTCTTTTAACTGTATCTATATTTTATTTTTTTCTCATGGAGTCTGGGTCCTCAGCATCGCATCACGTCTATCCTTCCCTCTAAAAATACAATCCATAACGCCGCTGGTGGTATCAAACAAGGATCCCCTTATACTCTGCTCTCGGATACCTCTCTTTCACCTTTGGCCACTGCACAAAGAACCGGTCTACCAGTGGATAAAGAATCCTCCCGCTCAAGCTCAACGTCCTCGTCCTTGCAAAACTCTCTACATAAACAGTCCTTGTCCTCGCAACACCAAGAAACCTACACCCCAACGCCACCAAGATCATCAACACGGCGCTTCCGGGACCATTGCACATCACCACATCCGGGATCCCTCCCTGGACAAACGCCTGCAAACACCCCACAAAGCAGAGGACACAATCCCATGGTGTAGAGAGCCAGCTCTGACCTACACGACGTGCGCGCGGGATGATGCGGATCTCGCAATTTTTAGGGGTATCAGACAGCGACTGTTCGAAGGTTGCCGCCTTCTGCACGGAGAGGGAGTCGCCGGAGGTGACGATGTAGGTGCGCTTGAAGAGGCCCGTATGAGATGGGGTGAGAGAAGCGAGAAGGAGTAGCATTTCGGCGGTATGTCCGCCGGAGCCGAGGAGGATCATAAGGTGCTTCGGCGCATTGCGTTTCGAGGGGAGAGGAGGTGCAGTAGGGTTGGTGAAAGGGAGAATGTACAGAAGCCGGAGCTGGGAGTGTTAGCTGTGACGGCAACGAGGATAAATGGCAGGAGAAGTTACTGTGAAGAGGATTAAGAGGGTAAAGAGCGTGAGTGCGATAGTAGAAAGCATCGTATCGCTATGGCGGGCGCATAGCTGTGTGAGGGAGTTCAAGGCAGGTGAATACTTAGTTGCGTAAGGCCAGCTATGAGGTCAGGGGGTGTTTTTATTTTTTTGAGCCGCAACGCTGTTGTGACCCAATCAACCATCACGAACACTCCACATTCTGCACGTAACGCGAAACTTCACCGACGACAAAACCCTCAAATCGCTCACTCCGCCCCGCCCTCCTCCCACACCAGATGTAACATGTCATCACTCTTCCGCCGCCGAAAAGTTTCCTGTTTCTACTGTGGCCAGCACTCTGTTCCCGACGACTCTGCCGACTACCACCCCAACGGCCGAGTCAGCACGTTCATCTGCCCGCACTGCAATGCCGACAACCACCTGGACCAGGTTCACCCCCTTCCCCGCAACCGCTCCCCCGCAAACCGTGCTAACACAGTCGCTCTAGAATGGCGAAATCATCGATTACGTTCCGGAGCCACCCCCGGAACTCAAGAGTTTTGCACACCGCCGAACGTCGTCACCCATGGCCCGACCTTCAACGCTGAACAACCTCAGCGCATCATCTTCGTCGCCGCCATCGCCCACCTTCTGCACGCGCTGCGAACACAATCAACTCATCCTCCAGAGCGCAAGAAACGGATATGAGATGCCACCCGAAGACCATCCCGACTACGATCACCACGTCAATGTGCTTTACCCCCGATACATGAAGGATTTCGAGGCGCGGTACCCGCCGGTCTGTGCGGAATGCATCCCCAGGGTTAAGCAAAAGCTGAAGCAAGTTAACTATCATGCAAAGGTTGCGAGCTTGGGGCATATGCTTGCTCGGAGCGAGCATCCTTCTGCATCGTCGGCAATTGCGTCTGGCCCTTTTCGGACTGTGAAGTGGGTCGTTTGGGTTGTGAGGGGTGCGGTGTGGTGGTGGGCAAATGTGTTGTATCTGTTTTGGCATCTTAGCGCGATTCTCCACGCCTCCGACAGCAGCACAGGTATCGGTATGGAGGAGCCGGGGTGGAAGGATTGTGTTCTCAACAGCTGGAAAAAGTCGGAGTTGGATGCTACGTGCTACGGTGTGTCGAGTCACCAGGCTTCGCGTTATTTCCCATGGACGCTTTTAGGCTTCTGGTGGCTCTACAGGCAATGGGGGGTTGAAAGGCATCCGGATAAGAAGCTTGTTGGTGGTCAAGAGTACTTGAATATCGAGATAGCCGGGACATTAATTAGGGCGTTGTCGTGGTTTTTGCTCGGCGAGGGTGGTTGGATGCATTCTGCAGGCAAGGAGACGCTTGTACAAATGCACGCAGGATTCTTCTTGATCAGCTTTGTGGTTGGTTCTTACCCAGCCTGTGTGTCTAGACCGTCTAATGCTGATGGTTCTTCTGCAGACATTCCTTTTCTCGATCACCTGCCTGAAGCTCGAGGATCCTCCAACTTTCTCTCTCCGAGAAACACATCCCCCTTCACCAGAGAAATCCCGGCCTCCCTCGCCAGAAAAATCATATACACCGAAGTTCTCGCCGCCTAAAACAAGATCTACGCCTCAAAAGCAACATCTATCTCTCACCAAAACACCTCCGCTGCGACCAATCTATTCCAATCAACCAATCCCACCCATCACTCCCTCCTACCGAGAAGGCGGTTCGGAGATCATCTCCCCATCACCAACTCCTCGGCGACGGATATCCGAAGATGAAATGGACTGGGATCCCATATCGCCCACTCCAATTCTCAATAAAGCGAGCCCATGGGATCCAAGAGACTCATCAGACATCTCCCCAACTCACAGCACAAGCCTATCCTCACGACCATTGACCGGACGCTTATCTCTCAACCCAATGGGCTCACCCGACGTCCGCTTTGGGCTACAACAAACCCCCACATCTATCTTTGGCACTAGAACCCCCGGATCGGTCGATCCAGTGAAACGGAGTATTCCGATGGCTGAGCCGAAGTTTCGACGCATTGCGCCGCCTACGGACACTGGCCTGGAGGGTATCTTTGATGGTGGTCTTAAGCTCGTTGATGAGCCGGAGATTCTTGGTCAGGTTGAGCGTGAGCATGAGGGGCTGGGGGAGGTGCTAGGGCGTCTTGCCATCCTTGTGGTCGCGGGTGGAATCGTAGGATTCGCGCCTGCCGGGTCGAAGGTACTGGCACTTCCTGCCGTGGTTTCAGCAGCGCTGTGGAGAATGGCTAGATGTGGTGGCTCTACGCGGATCCTTTCTGGAGTTGAGATTCTGGCAGCACTGGTGACCGGATTCGTGTGTGCAATGGGTGCAGCAGAGGATCGGGTGCTGGGGAATGTAGGGATTGTGTTGGTGTTGGTGGCAGCGCTGGCGGAGGTTTGGAGGTTGCTACTGAGGATGCAGCGGGAGCGGAAGAGGGCGTTTTGGAGAGACGAGAGGAAGAAGAAGTTGAAACGGGAGCAGCGCAGGGCTGAGAGCGGCAGTCCGGGTCCAACGGGGGTGGTAGATGAGTTTGGGTTTCGGAGAGCGAATTCGCCGCCGGCGTTTGGTGGTATGTCGTTGGGAGGTAGTGGGGTTGGAAGTGGGTTTGGACGCAGGTTTTAATGTATCAATGAGAGCTACATACTACGACTTGTATTATAATGGGGTATGCTTTGTATATATATATGCTTGCTTGTTTGTTTGGGTGCGCGCATTCTGAGGAGAATTTGTTTTTGGTTGTTTTGCTTCGGGAGGTGTTTTATTGATCGATTGATGTTTTGTGTTGGAATGGTGTTATGAATGTAAGTATAGAGAGCATTGAAATGTCAATTATTGTTTGATGCTAAAGACTGGCCCCAGGCCATGGAAGTCAGACGAGTTTTTGGTATGCGGGCGGGATGGAGGTGTTTCGCGCTTAATCGTTTACAAGCGCCGAATTCCGCACCACCTCTTTGCATTCACCTCCTCCATTTTGTTTAAAGGTTCCAATCTTCGGAAGAGATCAGATGCTTTTTTCCATTGGGATTCTAATGTTCCCCCAGGTTTCAAGCTGGAATAACAAAAAGCAACCACTCTGTACCTGCGTTCAGCCTCACCTGAAGGGCAAATCTCCCCTTCATTATCAAACGATGGAAACAGCATTCTCCTGTCTACCGTTCAGCATTGAGGTAAGTTATGAAGCTCAGCGGTTTTCTGCAAACTCCAGGTTAACACACATTTCACCAGCTTCCACCTCCACAGCAGCCATGTTGACCGCTCCTGCAACGACGACGAAGCATAACTACTATACCACCAAACTATTCCTCCTCCCCCTTATCCTTCTTCTCATCTCTAACAGCGCACTCGCCGCCGCCACACATTCCCCATCCCCCACCGCAACCCCTCCTCCTCCTCCTCCCCCGGACATTCCCACATCAAATCCCACCACCACCACCATCTCCGTCACCAGCACCTACACCTCCCTCCTCATCCTCGCCCTATCCTGTATCCTCCAACCCCACGGCTCCCTCATCTTCTCCGACGGCGGGGGCAGTAAATTCTGGCGGCTCTCTCCAATCGCGGCAGGAATCGAGGCCCTCCACACATTCCGGTTATTCATTGAAGGTTACCTCTCAGGACTCAGTTTTCACGAGACTTGTCTCGCAATGCTTCTTACGCGGCAACCACCACCTCCACCACTCGGTAGCAGAGGAGGGGTTATTCCAAAAGATTTTATAGAGCAATTCTCGACGGCGAGGTGGGGGTGGCATGTACTGTCTGTTGTTGTGGAGGTGCTACTATTTGTGAGGGCTGCTGCGGCGACGAGGATGGCGGCTGCGGTGGCGGCGGTGTATGTGATGTCGTGGGCGTGTGTGGAGGTTATGCATGTGAGTGAGCAGTATCGATGGTCAGGGGAGGGGAGGACAAGTTTGCCGTCGGAGAAGACGTATTCGGTATCCGAGGGGTGGGGTAAGCGGCGGGTAGATTCATCTGGTGTTATGGAGCTGGTGGCGCTTTGGGGATTGATTGTGGTGCCACTGTGTTGGCTTTACGGTGGGTTTATAATGATTATTTTGATGGGTACGCATGCGGTGGATTTGGGTCCAGATGTTGAGAAGATGGTATTGTTCGTACTATGTGGGGTTTTGATGGCGATGTTTCTTTTCTGGATTATACTTGTCAATAGTCGAAGGGTGAGGGAGGGGATGCTTAATTTCGTGGATACTTGTGTCAAACGCTCGTATGAGGGGAGTTGGTACTGCCTAGGTACGTTTGTATGTGGATCTTTGGCTTTTTTTATGCTGTATAGGGAGGAGGATACAATCCGGCCGGTCTGGATGGAGTGGATGGGATGATGAATTGTGTGTTATTGTTTAAAATAGTTGTCAACTATATTTTATCAAGATTGTAGCCATTATGCAAACAATGGGCATACTGCGGTGTTCTGTTTCTACGATTCAGTCAACACAGAATCTCACTCGGAACGTTCATTGTTCAAGGTTACGAGCAAACGGTAATGTAGTGTTAAAGCGAGGGCGGAATGAGTGCGAGTAATTTAGAGTGATACCACACTTTTGTCAACGTCCTACAACCTCTACCATCCATCCTCCACCATCCCGCTTCACCACGGTAATCACACAAACACTAGAACTGCGCTAAATTGATCCTCTGAGTGAGCTCTTTCCATTGATACACAGTGGATGTAAAACTAAGATGATTTAATATAAATTCGAAACGAAACGAGACACGTTTGGCTACTGTAGTGCTCCAAACATTTATTTGTTCCCCTTCTACTTCAACGAGGAACGAAACGAAACGAAACGCAATTGAGTCGTCTCTCATAATCCACAACTGTCCAAGCTGTGTCATTCTCTGCCCCTTCGGGGTAACTTCTGGCTGTACTGTGCACACTCTGTCCCCTTTCTTGGGGTTGTTGATTCATCATCCAGTGGGTTGAAGGCTGAAATGCTGGATATAAGGGGGTGGATAGGTGTGAGCACACGATTCCTATGAGGAAAATGCGAATTACTGCTCAACCCCGAGCCTGGACCAGCCAATTGAAAAAGAGTTTCGTTATTGAAATCACTCGCACTCATTTGTCCTTGCTCTAACATTGCCGTTTGCTCGCTACAGGCTGCCGTATATAACGTCTCTACTATTTGCCTCGTTCCCAGCCACCAGAGAATTCATGAACGCACAGACAGACATAATACAAAACCGGGCTCATAATCTATACACAAGGACAACTGTGTGTGACGAGAGAGAGAACCACGAGACTATCTGAAGAGCCACATGTACAAGTGCAAACATTCCTACAACATACAATCCAACAAGGGGTATTACTATTACGTTCACACAAAAAAACGCCAATCTATAAAACAACCATCAAAGCCACCCAAAAAGTACGTATACCACACAACACCCAAAATACTATATACATTCCCCATATCCCATCCTCACCCCCCGCATTCCTCCCATATGTGTCCATTAACATATAACCCATACATATTACAACCCCATCTCTACATCTCAGTCTCAAAATCTACCCATCCCTCCCCTCCCACCCATCCTTCAAACTCCCACCATCCCCTCCCCGCCTCTCCTTCTCTCCCCGGCCCGTCCTCAACAGCCCTCCCCAACACCACACAACCCGTCTGGAGGACTCGGGTGTATTCAAGGTTCCCGCCATCGTCGTCGTGGAAGAAGAAGTATGGTACTCATCTCTGCTGCTTTTGCTATAGTTGCTACTATCCATGGATGCGCGTGCGGCGGCGGCGTCTGCTGCGGCGGAGGGCTTTCCATAGGTCGAAGACGAGCTAGTGCTGCAGTCCCGAGTTTCACTACCACCACCACTACCACGAGGCGGGAGTACACGTCATTGAGAAGGCGAAGATGTTGGCTCTAGGGGGTGGGCCGTTGTTATCGCTCTGTGTTCTGGCGTGTTGCCTTCTAACCCCCATAACTTCGCATCGTTGATGCCTAGTACATACTGTGGCCATCTCCCGCACGGATCTTCGTTCTCGGCTGGAATAACGGGTTGTCTGGTGAAGAGTAATTTCTGCTCTTCGGGGATTACGAAGACAATGGCGGGATCGGTTTGGTTTAGTTCCGCGGGGAGTTCTTTCCAGATACTCATCAACCCGCTTGAATTCACTGGGTGGGATCCGCCGATGGTGAGCTGGAACAGCACAAGTCTTGGAGCCTGAGCGTCGAAGTCCGTGATCACAACAAAGGAGTCTACAGATGTTAGACCGCTATGTTCGGGTTTGAAATAAACCCCCAGAAGCTCCTCTTTGAACTTGGGGGAGCCTTTCTGTTGCCGGAGGATTGTGCCTAGGTCTGAGACTTTACTGAAGGTTTTGGAACCGGGTTTTATGTTGATTCTGAATCCGGATGATGCGCCAATCGTTTCCAGAAGGAATGGACCACCGAGTTCAAATACCGGGTGCATTCTTGCTTCAAAAACCCATGCTGCTGCTGTTTTTGTGTCGTCTTGACCGAGGAGGAATTGGTATAAAGCTTGAGCACCCTTTTTTGTGGCTTTTGTTGATGAGAGACCGATCTTGTGGCCGATGTAAGGTGTGGCGATGGTGATGACTGCGTCTTTGGAGATGAAGTTATATTTGGAGTTTTTGAGAGGGTGCATCATGATTATTGTGTGGCTGTCGCTGTTGCCAAGTTGGGTTGAGGAGTATTTTAGTGGGTTCCCCTTGAGCATGTTCTGGATTTTTGTGTCTAGAACACGTTCGTATGTGCTAACGTTGTCTCGGACGTAGTTCTCTTCTGGAGGGTGTGCGGGGAAGAGAGTTACAAACAGTAGACGTGCAACGGGACCGTATTTATTGAAAAGTGTGAACAGCTCCTCCAGTTTCTCGGCAGGTACATTATTCATAATCCTGAACACAAACGCGTCAGTAATGCTCAATGCACACCAGAGGAAGAGAGATCGGTACGTACGAAGCAGCTACAATTTCACCCCAATCCCACGTCGACATGACGAATTGACGAGGACAGTACTCTTTGACGAGAGATTTGAGGTTATCAACTCTAGGCGAAGAACTAACTATCACCAACCATTGATGATTATTCAACTGTCGCGGGTATCCCACCGGTTTCTGATCCGCAAGAACCCATATCTCGGTGTTTTGACAACACTCCATGTACAGCGCTTCATCCATAACCCGGACACCACAGTCGTCAATCAAGAAGTGAACTACATTGATAATATCCATAACTCCGTCAATCCGTTCGGCCAATTGGAATATCGTCGGCTCGCCGAGAAGCATTCGTTGCACGAGAAGGTACGAGAGATACACCGTCTTTCCTATCCCCGGGTGGCCGATTATGAGGAACACCTTCTCTATCTCCTGCCGAAGACTGCGATCCGTCACGAGCGACACCGTACCATCTTCTTGTCTAACTCGCTTAATATCTCCAGGTCTTGACTCTTCACCGCTTCGTATCGCCTGGTACAGCTCTTCATACGCCTGGCGAACAAGTAGACGATCCTTTCGGCCGGGTAGCATAGGCCAACTCGGGAGCTGAATATCATTCTCATACTCATAATCGCTGATTACCTGGTCCAAGGAAAGCTTTTTGAAAGTAGCAGTCGAGGTCTTCGTATCCTGGTCCAGGCGGAATTCGGGAACGTTCACTTCAAAATCGGAAAAGATCTTGTCATGTAATGCGTCGTTCTGCTTCCAAAGGATTCGGAAGAGATTGTCTAATCGCGCTTTCTCGAGATCTTGTCCAGGAATCGCACTCATTGCGCGCCGTTACTGAAAGAAGCGACAGAGGTGTAATAAATCGCGTGCGACGACGCGGGGAGCGGAATTATAAAAGGTATGTAGGACGAAAAAAAAAAGATGGAATGAACAGTTGTACAGATAGATTGGGGGGGGGCACCGAATTTGGTCGGTGCAGGGGAAGGGATACCGATTCGAGCGACAGAACAAACCGGGGCTGTTAAGATTATCGCTCACAAAGTCAGTACGAAGGGAAACGTCGTTGCAAGAACTAGCCTAACTACCTTCACGCTGCGCTTTCCCGCCGTTCTGATGTTAGTCTGTCGTTGTCGGGGTGGCGATGGTGGTGGCTGTTTCCAGCTTTCTCGTGATGTGATGGCTCCAATCTTGACAGCTCCCCCCTGCCCTGAAAGGAACCTCACGTGACTAACGCACGTTCCACCACCTTAATCTAACGCAGTTCGGCTATCGGTCAGACTTTGAGTAAAAAAGCTAAGGCCACTCTAAGCGAATCCTTGTTTTTTGCGGGGATGCACCACGAGAAGGATATTTACACTAATATGCTGCTAGTTAGAGTACGAAACACATGGGAAGGAGATGCCATCTGTTAATTTTTGAATTTTTGAACACGAGTTCAGATGCATAAGTGGCCAACACGGCGGCTATTGTATGGCGGAGAATGAAGATGTTGGACTAGTTTGATTGATTGATCAGTAATTGACGTCTAGATGTAATGATGTTTTTGGTTCACGTTGTTCTTAAGGCTCCAGCTAATTCGAATTCTGCATGTAGGTCTTTGACGGCGGTTGGGGTTCTTACCACCTGCCTACACCAAAGGCCACGCGGAATCTGCATTGCAAGTCTATGTGCACAAAGATATTAGCGATATTTGACAAGTCTGCGAGTTCTGCAGGAACTGTGGGGGCGGAAATATGTAGTTTCCCAATCCTTTCTGCTTCCAACGTCGAATTCGAAGCAAGATCATAGGGGAGAGAGGGCAGTCAGGTGATCCCGTTTTTTCTTAAGATTTGCATCCTCCGGCGTCCTTTCATGATCACCTACTTGTACCGGCAACATTGTAATTGGGGAGGGTGCTGCTCTTTCCTCCTTTCTTTCCGTACAGGTACCATCGGTTGTTGTAGTTGGTTTGCTGTGCTCTACGTGCGTGATTTGCATTTTCGTTTGCGCGTACTGTGGATATTCTTCCTTCGAATTCGCTTTCGATTACTCTCTAACTCTTATGAGATCGGCGAATTCGAAACTTAATCGAGACGAATCGAAAGGAATCCAAAACCTTACTCAATCGGTCCAAACTCTGTCCCGAATTTTCATCCTCGCTTACTCAATCAGTACCTACCTATCCCAAGTGTAAAGAACCTCCCTCCCCCACGCTCAGAGGCTAGTAGGGCTGTCAGTAGGTGCTCTCACAAAGCAATGTACGCATGCATGTGTGCATCCTTGACAAACTAGGCTGGGAACGAGAGCAGTCAGTGGGTAGAAGAAAACGCAAGGAAGTAAATGAGGTCGTCAAAAAAACCCCATGAGACGAAACAAATATGAAACATAAAGGTTAAAGTTGTCTCGGTCCATCTCCGGCAGATCTGGATTTGGATTTTGGAAACTTTTTTTCAACTCTAGGCCCAGGAGATAGGTTTGGTTTCCGAGATTTGTTAAGCTCGAGACATCGACTAGGTGCTCCAATGTTAACACATTCCAAGCTGCCATTCAACATGCAAGGTGCATATAGTTCCCTAGAGCGAGTACTTTGAATATGCGGGGTTAGGGTCTCGATCATATCACGTGAGATACAGAATGATAGTAAACCCTCTACTCTATCTTATCAAAACAACATTTTTCCCTTTCAAACATTCAAATAAAACCTTCCTCACACCAAAGATATCCCATTTCCAGATCCCAAAACCGTGTCTTTAGCTTTTGAGCTTAACACAATGCACCAACCAATAATAATCGACGCCGCCGGCGGTAACCCAAAACGCGGCGGAGCTCAAGGTGTTAAGGCCAGCAGCAGCAGAAGCAGAAAGCTCCAACGCCAGCTACATCTACTCCGAACACTTTTACCGCCAATATTCAAGGACAAGGACAAAGATCGGGATCGGGATCGACAACAACAAAACACACCCGTTCGGCGCACGATGCTTATTACATTCCCTGGAGAGATCCAAAGACAGATAGTAGAGTACATCCACGACGTCGCCGACCTCCGTAGCCTCCGTTTAGTATCTTCAAAGATCACGGGATTCGCAACAGAGCAGTTATTCCGCAACGTCTTAATACGGAATACCGAATGCAGCGCCAAGAAGTTTAACGAAATCCTGGATTGCCAAAGTCTTGCGGGATTGGTAAAGACTGTTGTGTTTCATATGGGTGAGTAGAGTACATACATACCCACGTAACGGGGCTTGGCTTATACAAATAGAGGAGTTCCCGTACTATGATGAGTATGATGATGATGATGATGATGATGATGATGATGATGATGATGATAGCATAGAGTTCCCTCACCGCTACCCCACCTATCGCGATAATTCACCCGACAACTTTGTGTACTCACCAGTTCACGGAGTAATCCAAAAGATGGGCAGGGGTCGATGTAAAAATCTTTCAAAGATTACAATACAGTTTTTGAAAAAGGATCCGAGTATTTTGACGGATATCATGTTCCATTGGCAAGTTTTGAGAACTATTATTGAGGCGTTGCATTATGATTGGAATTCTGCGAGACAATTACATACCCTGGAGATCGCGAAAATATTGGATGAGATGTGCATTGTGTTTCGATTGGAACCATACTGTGAAGGAAATGGGGTTGGGAAGAAGGAGAGAGATAGGGTGGGAAATAGACATTGGGGCTATGCTTTTCATAGGGTGAAGGAGGTTTGGAGTCCAAGGAATTTGGATGCTTGGATGAGTGGTGGTGATATACTCATGTAAGAGTGAGGAAAGGAGAAGGAGCGGTGTTGATGACGATACGTTGGTGAAGGGTGATTTTATCAGTATATCTTTGTCCTGCCGCCAAAGGTTTAGATTTTTCGTTGGCGAGCTTTTGGAGGGAAATGTTTGTTTGAGGTTTGTGTGTAGTGTAGCCTGGCCGGTTTATTTGGCCAGTTGGTTATGGTGTCTGTACATATACATGAGGCTGGGAATACCTAGAGCTCGGGAGGATCTACCTCCAGCTTTTCCGTGTTATGTTCGAATTCACGATCATGTCGCTGATCCCCCTTTGTTCCATCACTGACTACCGATACTGCCCGTCCCTCAGTGTGCCTTGTTACCTCCTCCGTCTTCGCCCTCGCCGTATCCCTCTTACCTTTCTCCTTCTCCCCTTCTTCTTCTCCCCTTCTCCTTCTCCCCTTCTCCTTCTCCCCTTCTCCTTCTCCTCATGTTTCTCCATCATCTGAATAACCTCACAGTTGCCTTCCAAGACCCATAACCGACGCTGTCGAATTCCGTAAATGGGCCATCCTGACAGGCGAGATGTGGTGTCCAAACTATTGAGCCTTCTTCGTCCGCAGTCTGGCGGCCCAAGTAGTCTCTACACGGTTCGAAGGGGATGAGCGTTGGGATGATGATCGTGCAAACTGAGAGATAGGTATCAAGCCCGGCGAGTGTATGTGTTTTTTTTTTGACCAGCTATCTCCCTGTTCAACGTCTCTGTAAAAGTCATACAGCTCCCGTTTGGGCGGTGATGGATTACACACTACGGTATGTGTAAGTCAGAAACTCCTTAACTGTGGAGAGTCGCAGTAGTAACTTTGACGAATCATACTTGAAAACAACTTCGTCTAAGAGTCAAAATGCCAGGATCGATTTCGGGGGCATTATATGCATTTTGGCAGAAGAGAAACAGAAGAACAATGATAGTAAGAAAATGAGTATGTATATAACAGATACTACAAAAACAGGTAGTTTTATAACAACACAGCAGATCTAGAAGGACCAACTTTGTAGATGATCCAAACAAACAAGCCTAAAAAGCCCCAAATGGAAGATAGGAGGGGTCGAACAGACCATAGGAGCTGAATAAGTCGTCGCAGGTACTGTATGTATTGAGAGGCCCGGTTATTTACTGTCCGACGTTGAGATTTAACTGAGCCAATCAGATGGCCCGAGCCACAGCTTTCCTTGATCTTGTATCTGTGGTATACCATCATCGAATCAGGTACATCGTAGTCAACATCTGGATAACTTGATTCAATATATTGCTGGATAAGACGTCGCAGGTACCGATGGTTCTGGTGGCCCAGGTCAATCTGTTTTCCCTGTCCAGCCATCAACATCAGTATCCATTGAAATCCCGGAAATATCAGCCTCTATACCTTTGAAAGCAGAAATCCACACTCTGTCTCATATCCATGGGTGATCGTCTCATATGGATCCAGTCTCACAAGAATCTTCTCCAACTTCAGCTCTTTGCATCAGCAGCATCCCCATCTAGCATCCGCATAAGCAGACGCGAATGAGGATGCTACGAGCGTTGCTCTGAATGAGGATGCTGCTTGTGCTGTTTTGAGTGGAGATGCTGCGAGTGTTGTGCTGAATGAGGATGTTGTTGCGGCTGTTGTTTTGTCGAGACTTCAGTGAGGGGGCTTTCCATCATTACGTGATGGAAAGTCCCTGAAGTCCTAGATCCCTCGAAGAAGGAGCCGAACTTCGAATGAGGATGAGTGGGTGGTGCGCAACACGAGGATGTTGCGGATGCTGTTTTAAATGGGGATGCTGCGATGACGTTTTCCTGAGACTTCAGTGACGGGGCTTTCCATCATTACGCAATGGAAAGGAAAGCCCCAGAAGAAGTCTCAAAGAAGGAGAAGAAGGAGAAGAAGCCAAAGCTTCGAATGGGGATGCTGCGGTGTTGCATCAGCAGACACGAATGAGGATGCTGTTGTGAATGTTGTTTTTGGAGACAATAGTGACGATCGATCCCGGGGCTTTCCATCTTTACGCGATGGAAAGCCTTAGAAGTCCCACATCCCTCCTAAAGAAGGAAGAAGATACTTCGAGCGGGGATGCTGCGGGTGCTGCATCAGCAGATGCGAATGAGGATGCTGCAAATGCTGTTTTGTTGAGACTGCAGCAATGATCGATCGTCGACGCGTCATCTTGGGGCTTTCCATCGCGTAACGATGGAAAGTCCCGGAAGTCCCAGATTCTTTGAGGAAGAAGAAGCCAAAGCTTCGAATGGGGATGGGGCATGTTTTTTGTCGATGCCGCGGCGCCGGGGCTTTCCATCGTTACGCGATGGAAAGCTCCCGAAGTCCCAACTCCCTCAGTTGTTGTTATAATGTGCTCGTGTCTAGCCTCATTGAGGGAAAAAACACTGGCTCTCACACGGCCAGGTGATCACGAAGTTGAAGGCGGCCAAAGCCCAGAGCTACACCAGTCGTCAGTGTCTGTAAGGAAAATAAACGAGGAAACCGGGAAGCTTACAGGGTATTTGGCGTGTGCGGTTTCATTCACACCCCAGCTCCTCGCTGGGAGCTCAAGCTCTTTCTTCAATCGCCTCAAGCTCCTCTTCTTCTTCTTCTTCTCCTCCTCCTCCTTTACTGGAAGGTGGAAAGACATATTGATTTGACGATCTTCATGAAGTTGGAATGAAGTCGTGACGGGCCTTGATTGATTGGGGTATGTCAGTGGACGATTGTAGTTTTTTGAGTGTAAGATAGGAAGTCAAACCGAAGCTGTATAACTGCACAGTTGTCCTCTAGAATTGATTGAAGCGAGAGAGAATGACACATTCTCTCCGTGAGACTAACTTCATCCAAGGCTGTACGGGATCATACACTTATGATTAGATTAACGGGAGGATGGATATGATCTCGCTTGCCGTCCTCTGCGCTTTGTACACCCCGCAGAAAGCTTGCGAGCGAGGCGAAAAAGTCTGGACACGAGAACAGGATGGATAGATGATATAACATTATGTTAAGATGGGCTTTGTGATTTGTAAATCGCCAGTTGGCGTAAAGGGTGATGGATGGATAAAGTGAGATGGAATTGGGAGAGAGAAAGAGAAAGAGAAGGATAGGAGGGGAAGGACTGTTGGGGATTGTCGGTGGGAGTTGGGAGCCCTGGATATCCCAATATCGTAATGTGCGTGACTCCCTGACATTAGGTCTAAAACAAAGGCTGAGTGGGTCACGTGTAGACCAGAGATTGGGGTAATATCTACTACGTCATTGCCCATATTGTAGGTCTGAAGATTTGGTTGGGAAACGTTCGAGGTGAATTACTACTGTGTACGCTATCTTCTAAGCCACAGCAGCCTTCACCGTGGTTACTTTATTGCCACAAACCACAACATTGCGTACGGGAGTTCTAGATAATCGATTGTGCGACTAAACTTTCGCCACAGCGGTTGCCCACAGACAAGTATGCTTCCGTAGGCTACAGACGTCAAAATATGGCACCTGCGCACGTTGCTGAAAGACATTGCAGCCGGGCATCATACATGTAAGGATATTATCTCCTCGAAAAGCGCAGGTAACAATACCCAGGTTAGGCCGTGCTTGCCATGGGAAAAACCACAGAGCTCTTGTGCGTTGGAGCTGGCCATGTGGATGCAATCGGATGGAAACATTTGGCATAGGTTCATGCGGAACACCACTTTAGTTTTGTTCATATTGGCAGTTCTTTGCCTTACTAACGTGCGTTAATATTATGATATATTGTGATCATGAAGAGTCACCAACAGCTCGAGACCAAGATCTAGAGTACTCCGCACTGCTTGTATCTAGTCAGAAGGGCTGTCACATTTTACTGGCGAGGTGGGGCAGGGGATATGTACGTTTCCATATGTCATGTGCATGTCAATTCAAGGCTTGTTCCCATTGCATATGTCTTATTAACATATTTGCAGTACCAATTCTAGAGTCAAGTCTGCCGCAGCCACTCACCACCCCGGTGGCAAACGCCTCTGACCGCACTACTGACAGTGTTCGTATTATTGCCATTTCCATACTTATGTACCCGTCGATGCCTCCTCCCCCATAATCCCCAATTCCGGCCAAATCCACGGAACTCAGCATGATAAACGCCTCAATCTCGGCCATATCTCGAGGAAAGCGACGAAAATAAAGAAAATATGCTACAAACCTACTTCGAGCCTGAATTTCCGGTTACACGTTCGACATGCGAGTGCGAAAAAGTGGAGAATTTTGCAATATCTAGACAACCTGGGGGGGCTCAATAAATACCACGACCACATCATCCCTTGAGACTTCCAGGTCTATTCCACCATCCCCGCAGTCATGATTTACTTCTTACCAATGCTCCTATCCATTTTTCCCGTTCTCGTCCTTTCCCAAGGCCAAAGAAAGTTAGACATGAGCAACCGCTACGCCTCTGGACAAGTAATGTCCGAAATCCGCGCCGCCAAAGAGGAAACCTGGGGAAAATACGCCGCGCTGGGATACTTCTCCCCAGACCGCTGGAAGAGCTCAAATACCTTTTCTGCATGCGACAAAACAACTGGGAAGGCCAGTGTTGCCGGCTTACAATACCGGTGCAAAAACTTGGACGTGACAGGATATCTCAGTCATGAAGATCTGGGTTCTACATATCCTGGTGAGTGAAAAAACAGTATCGGGCCATACATGAGACTGGGTATGCTGATGGTCATGGTCAGGAAGTTCAATCTGGGGCGTCACACTTAGGGGACGAGAATTTGTTGCTATTGGGCAGAGCGACGGTACCGCTTTTGCCGAGATCGTGGGGACGGGCCCGTGGAATGCGTATGGGAAGCAGGCGGGGACACTCGACTACATCGGCAGACTGCCATATCCCAAAACAAGCGAGCCCAGCATTTGGAAGGAAATCAAGAGCTATAGACACTACGCCGTTATCGGTTCTGAGGCGGGTGGGCATGGGGTGCAATTATTTGATATGCATAGGGTCTGAGCATAACAATCCTATATCTGTGACATTCCAGCCGAAACTGACGGAAAGGACGCACGAAACAGTTACTTTCGTTGCGACATGACCGACTTTCCACAGAAACCAAAGTTTTCAACCCCGAAACGGATGCGACTGTATTCACCGGACTCCCAACTGGCAGATCCCACAATGTGGTTATCGCGGAGGCCAGCCAACACGTCATCGCTGTTGGAGCGCAGCCCAGAACCAGCACTTGCTTGTCGGGGTTGATTTTTATTAATGTTACCGATGTAAATAACCCCACACAGTCGGGGTGTGCGGATCAGGATGGATATGTTCACGAGTACGTTGGTTTGACTCGATGACGCCCTTGGTTGGGGTTTCGGGAGTCTGACAGGTGAATAGCGCACAGTGTCTCATCTATCACGGTCCAGACGTGAAATATGAAGGAAGGGAGATCTGTTATGGATACAACGAGGTATGTAAATCCAACAGTTTGTCAGCGCCGTGGATATTACCGTCTGATTCCTCTCAGAACTCGATAGCAATCTACGACATCACAAACAAAGCCAGGCCCTACATAATCAGCAATACAACCTACCATGGCGCATCTTGTGAGTTTTTGAAACCATCAGACCCGAGTTCTTCTAACGTCTCCCAGACACACACCAAGGCTGGGTGCTAGATCCCAACAACCAGGAGTATCTTCTTCTCGACGACGAACAGGACGAGATTTATAAAGCAGGCAAAGCCTTCGACCAACACGCAACTACTTATATCCTCAACATAAAGTCGCTTGAAAAGCCTTTCGTGAGCGGGTACTATAAAAGCGCTGAAGTCAGCATTGACCACAACCAGTACATCGCCAAAGGATTTACCTACCAGAGTAACTACGGTGCGTTAAGATCCCATGTACAAGATACCGGCTGATCCATTTGCGCGTAGCTGCGGGACTTCGGATCCTGGATATTTCGTCGATTCCAGAAGATCCCAGGGGAGGCGGGATTGAGGAAGTTGCATATTTCGACGGTGAGCTAACTTTTCAGGCATGGAAATGGGAAATTAACTGAGCTATACAGTGTTCCCCGAGGACGACGACGATCCACGTGCAGTATATATGGGAACTTGGGCCAATACTGGAGGGTTCTTCAAATCGGGACACGTGGCCATCAACACTATTGATCGCGGCGTCTTTGTCGTGAAGAGAAGTAAGACCGTACAAGGAGGGTACAGGGCTGAATTTTAAGCCACAACGTGTTTGTAGAGTGTCCAGTCAAATCTCAAGCTGGTTGATTCCGGATCAGCCGCTGAGTGTAACGAGGAGTCACGGCGAACACTTTTGCCTCTTCATATTATCAAGGGCCGAGTATGTAGAACTAAATAGAAGCTTGGTTTGTTACGTGTGGTTACCCAAGTGGTGCTCTCAAAGACCATAACGTTCGTTGTTCATCTTTCGCAACAGTGCTCTACTCGCGATATTCATAATTAATCACTCGATACCTAGATTTCTCAACCACGAGCAGATTTGTTGCTTGCGTATGCGTGAGGAACACTTAAATTGCTGTGTTAGTAGTAAAGAAAGAGTTTGTGTAACTACCACGCTTGGATGAGTATATATCAATCCAAAAACACAAGTGCAACTTTCCCCACCTTCGGATCTAGATCGTAACCCACCCGCAGCAATCTCACCCCCCTCCCTATACCACCCCTACCACCCCTTCTCCTTCTCCCACCGTTTAGTATTCCCCCAATACCACCCACAGACCCCCAAATCAAACAGTGCTTTCCCACCCATCACCGCCGGCCCCAAAGCCCTCACCCGTACCGCCGGCCAAACCGTCCGTTTCCATCCATTAACAAGCAAATATAACGCCGACCATGCCGCCATCGTCCCCGCCGAATCCACAGTGTATCCTATGTATCCTTGTCAACTTCCCCTCAC
This sequence comes from Wilcoxina mikolae CBS 423.85, assembly GCA_014904905.1. Lineage (NCBI taxonomy): Eukaryota > Fungi > Ascomycota > Pezizomycetes > Pezizales > Pyronemataceae > Wilcoxina > Wilcoxina mikolae. The sequence goes on along the minus strand of MU122209.1, from coordinate 172,137 downwards.
CTCCAAGAGGATAAATATACCTTCATACGCAATCCCCGCACTTATCCCAAACGCCGCCGAGAACACCAGCAGGTGTGTAGGCCGCGGGTACAGACGGGGATGTTTCCGCGCGGCGGGGTACAGCGCGAGCGCGAGCCCCGCCGAGGAGAGTGCGTTGAGCGGGGACTCTGTTTTTTTATTTTCAGCGGCGGGCGGTGGGGAAATGGGGGAAGGAACCGACCGGCGAAGTTCCGCCCGCGGGTACCGAGCCAGTCCGTGATGATTTTGCGGGTTGAGGTCGGTGGTGATGAAGACATTGTATGTGGCAGTGTGTGTGTGTGTGGCGACCGCTGTTGTTGGTGACGTAGGGTTCCAAGAAACTCTGTGGTTTCACGGCGTCATGATCTTGGTAGGTAGAGTAGTGACGTTTTTTTTCTTTGGCTGGGTTTCCGACCACATCAGATCCAGTTTTGGGTCTTAATTCCGATCCGCGACGCCACCACGATCTAATTACGGTTTTTTTGAGACCGAGGAGAGGGGTAAAAAGAAGGTGCGGCTGTGTGTGTGGTCGTCTTTTTTTTTTTTTTTTTTTTTTTTCTTGTTCGTAACGTCTATCTTCACCACCAACATCCAGCCAGCCATAGCCCCCTATAGCCCAATTCCTGGTTTCAGGCTTGGAGACAAGGCAGATATATAGAGCACTCTACCTAATGTACCATACAGTTCTCCCCGCCTCCCCCGAAAAATTGAACGCAATGCACTTAGGCACGCGTCACTATTTTTAAAGAAAGCAGTAAAATCCCGAAAAACCCAACCAATTGTATGTTGAACGGAATAAAATGCCCATTAGGTACATTCGGGACCTACTCTAGTGCTGTGCTTCTCAGGCAACCTTCAACTCAGACCCAATGTGTTGCTGCTGCTTGCGGTCTCCATATGCGCACGCAAGTACGTACCTTATACCAGAGCAGCTCGTCCATCCAAATCATCCCGACAAATAATAAAAAAACCATGATCCCCCGAAGCTACGTAAATAGCACTCACACCAGTCGACGTCCACCGCTCCCCTCCCCGCGAGCGCGCGATCCACCCGTGGACGCCCGACAGCGTCTGTCTGCAAATACTCTAGACTTCCAAGAGTACTCTATGGAAAGGCACTTCAGCACCACCCACCCTGGGGAATCGCCGTTTATTCACACACGTCAAGCTTAAAACATGTGAAAATATGCATACCCATCCACCACAACCATCACTACCACCACCACCACCACCGGGTATATCCACCACTTCCCTGTATCCTTCAAAAGAGCATCTTGCAGATCTTCCCTGTGGACGTATGCATGAGATAGGCGGATAGACATGTTTCATCAACCAAACATCAATTATATAATTAGCCGAGAAACGCCAAAACGTCTGAACTGAACATGAGTACCGCAACCCCCCCAGAGCAATGATGATGATGGTGGTGGTGGAAGTGAATCGTGTGCTAACCAAAACGCCATTTCGCACTAAATCCTCCCCAATGCAAGCAAGCAAGACAAACCACACCTGGCTCGTGCTTTATGAAACATAAAAACACCCCAGATACTCCGGTCTTCCAACCGATCACTGGCGAACCAGACCTGTGTGACGCGGGGCTGGCGAGGATTGTCTTGGGAGTTGTGGGGATGAGGATGGGGGCTGTTGGACGTTTTGACGGGACCAGCCTTTTTTCCCCACAATTATGATGTGATGTGATGGTGGGATTCAAAAAGTCTTGTGTGTTGAGTTGAGCAGAGCAGAAATCTTAATTAAAAATCCTTCTCTCCCCGAGTAAATCTAAAAGCCCATTAATTTTATATATCACGTCGCCTGTCACCCAATTGAGGGAAGAATAAATTGACAATCTACCCAAAAAAAAAATTACCAAGCCCGTGATGTTCCAATGGACAAAATCACTGCATGAAAAAAAAACCCAGAACACACCTCTTTAACGAAGAACGCCACCACTTTTTAAACCAAAGCCCCACTTGCGATATGTAATAACTAATAGCACATGCGGCATATGCCCCCACGGGACAAAGCAATCCAAACACAACCCGAAAAAAGATACGCCTCAGGCCCCAACATCCTGATACAGCTAACCCTCTAGCAAGAATACCAATCCAAAGAAACAAAGTACTTTTATTTTGATTACTTTTATTCCCGTTCTGGTGCGTGCATAACAGGACATGCAGAAAGGGCTCTGTCGATATAACAATAAAACATGAAAGATCGATATCTGTTTAGGATAATGGCGAAATCTCTGCGTTGTGTTGCTACTACTGAGCTTTTATGGCGGCCGGACCCATGATAGACAGGGGCGGGTCGACTTCCTCATCTTCGCTGTCATTAGGCAAGGTTGGTGGAATCCATCCGTTTTCTCGCGCGATATCCCAGCAAGCCGCGATGTTGTAGGTTTCGATTTTCATTTGGTCGTGAGGCCGGCTCTTGGCTCCAGCAAATCTGCGGTATTCTTTGATTGCCATAGATCGTATCGACCATCCTTGAAATCTGCGAAGGCATCCAACGACACATCCAGTGCGGTGCTGTTTGATGGAGTCAGCTTTGTGTCACTATAATAAACTAGTCGATTAGTGATATCCACCTTTCCTTTATTGCAATGGATGAGTATCGGGTGATTCCGCCTGTCAAGCACAACACTAAGCGCTGCTGTGATTTTCTCATCCGGCACCGGAGTGATGCAGTTCTCCTTATTTCCCGGCATGCCAATCTGGTAATGCGTAATGCCGTTTTCCCTCAAAAATTTGGCATTTTCCTCGGGGTAGGGCTCAGACACCAAAGTCCTGCAAAATTCCATCAGTTCAAAATAACCGGACCGAGGTTGACGGATAAAAAGCCAGACTTACAGGATAGTCTTCAGCCCCAACTTCTTGAGGTACGCAAAGTTCTGTGGCTTCGGAAAGCTGCTACGATAAACCATTCCTGCAACAAGAGCAAAGTTGTCGGGAGGGTTGTAAGCATCGATGCCCGAATGGCTCATCGTGCGAGCGATCTTGAGAGGAGGGCGTAGAGCTGCGTTGTAAGGCATGATTGTTAGGATAGCGTTCTCGGGATTGATGATGAGGAATATGAAGATGAAACAGCAGCGAGATGCAGAGGTTATATACCTCCTCCTTCGTCTTCTGAACACTCACCCAAATCATCCTTGGGTGCAGGTCGCTTCGAGTTCGACACTGGACTGTCCATCATGGCCAGGTCGGTGCTTGAAAAGAGGGGTGCAGTGGAGGGTCGGGCGGCGACAGGTTCCACGTAGTTCATCTCATACTGATGATGAGGTTTCAATTCATTGTTGGCGGTGGTGATGGTGATGCAGGTAGAGGTTGGTCCGTAAGACTGTGTTCGCGGTACTAAATGTGTATGGTGGACGAGCCTCTGGGTCATCGGAATGATGTCAGGAATGACCACGAGAGCGGTAGCAGCGGGAAGGCGTCCCCAATGAAACGTCCCAAGGAGCCGTAGGTGGTCGTTGGATGAATTGGCACAGGAAACGTTGCAGAATCCGTCCGACCGAGACTACCAAACGAGAGGGGGGTAGTACGTGGGTAGCAACGCGGCAATCCAGAGGGCAGAGGAGGCACAAGGTGTGTCTCTAGACACTGTGTCAGTGCCCAGGAGACGATGTGTGTCGCGTGCTTGAGGGAGTGAGTTGTATGTGGGAGGAAAGGGAGAAGATGAGGCGGGCAGCGTTAAATAGAGTGGGACTCCGAAGGCGGTTAGCTGCAAAGTTAATATGCAGGGTCTGTTGCGGTTGGGCAGTTGCCAGTTGGGTTTCAAACGAACTCCAAGAAATTTAAATCGACTTCATGAGGGAAAGGGGGGGGGAGGGGCAGAGGTGTGTGGTGAAGAGGAGCAGAGGAAAAGATGGAGGCAAGATGGAGTGCTTGGGGCTGTCCATCCAGCGAAAGATTCCGAAGGCATACTTAAGCCTACGGTTACCACAAAATAATGGCTGAAGCCATATAAGTGCAGGAAGCACACGAGCGCACTAGACAGGGGTCGCTCAGCCAAGCAGAGGACGAGACGAAAGTGGCGTAGGCGGTGGGATTCTGGAGATCGGTCCCGCCGTCGTGATCATGGATCTCCAAACATCCCCGACCTGAGAACAAACGTGCCCGGAATAACCATGAAGCGAACAGCAATGGGGATATCCACGATGGAGGTATCCACGATGGAGGAGAGTTAGGCCACCGGAACAGGCGCAAACCGGTAGATTTCGAAGAGGTTCGCGGTTCTTTTCTGAATGGACCCAACGCCTGACAACTCCCGGTGGTACTACATATACATGACCGGATATACGCAGCCATTGATTCGTCCGGAGAGGATGACGGCTGGGTTTCTACTTGTAATTTGAATTTCTTAGAGCGCGAACATACTTTATCTTTGATATCCGTTCTCCGAAAGATTTCTTTGTGTCTGTTCTTAGTGGGTTGCATATATGGCAGCCTTCAGTCTCGGTAGCGGCGATACATCTGCGCAGCTGCGGTAACCAGTATCAGGAAGCACAATGAGAAGTACAAACTCTAAACTCGTCTATTCATTGCGAATCCACCATAAAAAATATATAACACTCAGTCTAGCTCCCCATATACTTTATACGAACCCCCAAGAATACTTAACCCCCCCACATATTTATCCTCAAATCAGCATCTCGAACCATCGGCTCATAAGGCGTTGTTCCACTCGCGTTTATCACCAGTGTCCGCACACCGGTCACGTCACCGCCAGCCCGCGCTCCGTCACACAGGAAGTGGTCAACCCCCCACGGCCACCACAACATCGATTATAGAAAGTTTGTTTCCGGCAATTCATGTTCCTATCGGTGAAGCCTCATTCTTCTGCATCATCCGTAGTCACTAGAATATTTTTAGTCTGGACTTTGTCCAGGACAAGGCAACAATATACATGAATTCCTTAAAGAACCGAATTCGCCAACACTCCGCTCGCCCCCGCCTGCCCCGCACACAAGTTAAACAACGCATCACGTGCGTGAAATGTGTAGATTATCACAACCGCTCACTCATCCTACACAGAAAAACGAAGGAAAAAAAAAAATCCCATCTAGCATTTGCGATATTTCAATTGCAATCTGAAGATATGCGATATGCGATATTTCAATCTGACGATATGCAAACCCACGTGTGCTATCTGAGGCGAGTCAAAACCATCTGTGACTGCTGCCGTGGCTCCACCCTGGGCCGCACACACAAACAGTCATCTGGATTTACACGCTTTGGATTTCCCTTTCGCCGCCCTTATCGCTGTCAACTACGCACATACATAAATTCCCACAATGTCCAGCGTGCGCAGCCAATAGGAAATTATTCCGCATTCCGATTGAGCAGTTTACTCTCGACCTCGCCGCAACTATGAATATTTCTAGAGCTTCCCCACAGTCCTATATGACACTTCCCGTCGCTATTGATTGGCAAGTTAACCTCGACGAATCAGGAGGAGGACTACAAACTAGCTCTAAGATATTGACAGCTCCATCGATCCCAGCTCTTCGGTTGTGATGGAAGCTTCATGACGGCATCTATCCTCTTCGATAAAATTTGTGGACCGATAGAAAACTTCAATTCCAGGAATAGAGGATTCTGATGCCACCCAAATTCATGCTGATGGCAAACAATCCTGAGAAAGTAGATTTTAAGGGCTCAATCGAAGCCCGCGGTATGTTAGGGAGCCATGAAGTCATCACCAACGACCTCACCTCGAATCAGTGGTCTCAATCGCTCATGCGGGAGAGAAGCTTGACGTGTATGTAGATCCATACAGTTAAACGTCATTCAGGCACGTAGCCGAAAAAGCATTCAACCTTAAAAGCAATCAAAGTTACAGATTTCCCTCAACCGAAACACTCCCGAATAGAGCTCTGCATACCCCCCTGTGTTTCCAAATGTTTTGTTGGCATGTTACATAAGAGACATACGAACTTACCTAGTACGTGTCACGAATGTTTAGCAGCTGGTAGGTAGAGTAGTGCGAGTTCGTCCATGCCCACCACCCCTCCAGTAGTTAGTACAGGAAAGCGGCTGCACGGCCGTGCCATCTGAGCTAGATATCGCGATTAATAATGCGGTTGAAAGGCACCACCAGGGCGTATATTATAACTGCGGGTTGCCAGTTTAATCATTGCGTGTCACTCACTCATTAGAGTAAATAAGCAGAACAGACTGAGAAGAAGAAGGCATGCCTCTGGTCTATCCGTCTCGGTATCGCGGGTGTTGATTGAATTCCATTACCTCCAACCGAACTGTTGGAATGACGGAATTCCGTGACTCCGCGGACCCTCGATGACGGAAATTACATTCATATTAGGGCGCGTTCGGTAGCCAAAGCACAGTTCCAGGGTATTTACATCCACAAAACGTATGTTCCAAGGACTCCCCTCACAGTTCCAGTTGTAGAGCAACAACAAAAAATTTAAAAATCACAAGATTTCGCAAGGAGATAAATCAATATCTCTAGATGTAAAATACCAAGTCTTGAAATGTTCTGGTTTTGTATGGGAAAATGGCCCAAACCCCGAAGTTCTGTGGAACTGAGGTGGCAACCGAACGCGCCCTTACTGGGCGAGGTCCGTTCATGATGATTTGCGGCTGACTCGTTTCATGACAAATAGGTGCTTTCCCCAGAGGCATGCAACTGTACCGAGGAGGTAGGTACGGACGGATGCCTTCAAAACACAGATCCGAATACCGGGCGGTTTTCTGGCCGACCTTGAATAACTAGCGTAACGGATAGTGTAAATAGCGCTGTTGGATCCGGAGAGTAGTGTCATTGCTGGAGAACATGGGCAACTTCTCAATATGACTCTGACCAGACATCCCGATATCCGGACGGGCTCTGTATGACCGACAAGAAGTAACGGACGGAAGGCCGCCATAATAGCTGACGTCCGGACCTACCAGCTCGGTACAGTATCATAATTTGTGACCGAGCGCTGTGTGAAATATGTATTTCGACGCGCGCGCGTCATCACGGTAAATTGGATTGGTGAGACGGATACTTTTTCTCGTGCCCAGACGCTGTCTGGCGGATGGCATAGCGCATGAGTCAAAAATCCGAGCCTGCGAGGATTTGAGGCTCAACAAGCGCGCTACGCCATCCTCCTAAGTCTGGGCACGAGAAAAACGGATACTCCGCGTTCCGGATTGAAGAATCTATTCAAATTTCAGGCACATACTGCTACAACGGTAATTGCTTACCGGCCATGTACTTCCGCGGCGGGGCAAAATGGCGTCTGATCGAGACTAGACGAAAAAACGCCGTACACAATATGTCACTCATTGCAAGTGTACGACTCGCTTGGTGTCCAAATCCTCACCACAGTCAAGTGTACCACATCTGGTGATTCGCGTTTTCTCAGTCGACAATACCACTTGATCATAGTTTAGGCCTTGCATATAATGGTGGGAATTATCAGATATACAAGATCTAGAGCTGATAGCTTAACTTAACCGGTGCAACAAATACCAGGGTTCGAAACCTCCAAAATCAAAGGCGCTCTAAACGTCAGGTTCAAAACCTCATGGCGCTACAAACGCCAGGTCGTGCAAACCCTTTGACCCTCTAAACGTTAGGATACAGACTCAACCCTTTTTGCCCCCCGAGATCAGCTTTGGTCTTGTACAAGAATGTATGGATCGTTGCAAATATCAATAGCAGACAACTTATATTATCCGGCATGGTGCTACAAACACCGCTGGTTAGGTGTAGCAAACACCGGGGTTCGAAACCTCCAAGTCAAAGATGCTGTAAATGTCAGTCTCAAAACCACGCGGCGCTACAAACGCCAGCTGGCCAGGTGCTGCAAACACCAGGGTTTGAAACCTCCAAAATCAACGTCGCTCTAAACGTTAGGATACAGGTTCAAAACCTCTCTTTTGCTCTACTTTTGCCTTCCGAGATCAGATTTGGTTTTGTACAAGAGGGTAAAAGTCATCACATATATACAAGAGCTGATAGCTTGGCTTAAACGGTGCAATAAACACCAGGACCAGGTGCTTTAAACACTAGTTCGAAACCTCCAAGTCAAAGACGCTTTAAACGTCAGGTCTTTCAAGTGCTACATACAAACACAAAGGCTCGAAATCTCAAGGCGCTTCAAACGTCAAGGCTCAAAACCTCTCTTTTATCCTGTTTTGCCCTTGAACATACAACTATTTCTGTCATCTTGTACAAAGCCGGGCTAGATTTCGGAGGCAAAAGAGCGGACACTGGAGGTTTGGAACCCGCTGTCTACTCGAGTAGCGTTTATAACGTCATGAGGTTTCGAACCCTGGGTGTTTAAAGCACCTGATGTTTGTAGCACCGGTTAAGCTAGGCTATCAGCTCTTATAGATGTGATGATTTCCACCATGTTATACAAGACCAAAGCTGAACTCAGAGAGCAAAACCAGGACAAAAGTGAGGTTTGGAACCCGTGGTCTAGGTTTTGAGCGGTTTGAAGCGCCATGAATATAAGGTTTTAAGCCGGACGTTTAAAGCGTTAACACTGGTGTTTCTAGCACCAAACAACCTGGCGTTTATGGCGCCGTGAGATTTCGAACCCCGGAGTCTGGCAAGCTGGTGTTTATAGCACCATGCCGGTTAAGCCACTGGCTCTTGTATATATATGTGGTGGTTTTTAGCATGTTGTACTGGATCTAAACTGGGGATTCAAAGAGTAGGACAAAAGAATGAGCACTGCAGGTTTGAAACCCTGCGGTCTGGCGTTTGTAGCGCCTTGAGGTTTTGAGCCTGGTCCTGACGTTTAGGAGCGTTATGAGGTTTTAATCCAGGGACGTTTAGAGCGCCATAAGGTTTCGAACCCCGAGTGTTTACAGCACCCATACAGCTGATGTTTGTAGCACCGGCTAAGCTAAGCTATCAGTTCTTGAACATTCTACGACCTCTACGATCTTATACAAAACGTCTGGGTCGCCAGATCTCGAGGTGAGAGCAGTGAGAGCACTGTAGGCTTGAAACCTGCGGTAGACTATTTCGAGTCTGTCACTTTAAATGCGTCTCTAGACAGGTGATACAGAAAAATATCTATTCACCGGGACCAAGTACCATCATTCATATAATTCTTGTGCAATCTTTACAATTCCAAGTCCTATTGATAGTAGTAACAGAGGTCCAACGAATACCAAAACTCCTGCCACAAACTAAATGATATAATTCAAACTCAATAGGTATCATTGCCATAAGAATCATGTCTAAAAACCCCTCCGCCTCCACACATCAATAATAATAACCATAACTCAGCGTGTAGTTCCAATACTCATTCCTCTTGAACTCACATCCACAGCACTACGTGAGCGCCAAAATTCCCTTTCGCTTGCGTATTCTTCAGCTTGGAAGTTCCGGGGCCGGAAAGCAGCTCCATCTGACCGGCCATATGTAAACTCTTCATCATATCCGTCGTCCCCTCCATCAGCAAATGGAAAAATCACACAATCGTCGTACGCTGTGCTTCGTTTCTTGTTATACACGCTTCTTGCTGCAGCACTTGGTCTCCTTGACGGCAGGGTTTGCGTAGTATTGGAACGACGCAATATAACTCTGCCATTTCCTGTGGAAGTGCTATCGCTCACATCGTCATCTCGAGAGCGAATTGTCATCATCTTCCTTTGGCTAAAACTTGGCTTGTATTCAGTGTTTTTAGCTCCATCATCCATGTCAATAATATCCAGAGTCCTCGTTCGGACCGACTGCTTTTCAGAATCGGCACCTCCAGCCCGAGAGATGGTCCTGAATCCTCCAATGCTGACCTTCTCTCTTATCTTGGCCATGCTAATAGTAAATGACTTTCTTAAAGTCAGCCTCCTCGATTGAGTGCTATCACTGTCTCCGAGATGGTCAAACCGCCCCAGACTTTCTTCCGTTCCTCCTGTAGCAACGTGTCGAAGTCCTGACGGCTTTTCTTTGAAGGAAAGGGATCTCCTCAAAACCTGGTCCTTGTTATTTGGATACATTACTCTCGGGGACCCTTGCTGAGAGGACCAGCTCCCTTGTGGCTTGATTGCTCTTTTGCTCCTTACAGTATCTGATGGCGGACCGGCATGTTTCCTTGTCCTTGCGGGTGAACCAATTATATTCGCAGTAGAACTTCTAACGTCAAAGCCTTCGGGACTCTGTAAGCCACTGCTCGTACTGCTGTATTCTTCACCAGTGACTCCGGATTTCACAAAGTTAAGCATTCCGGTGAGTGCACGACTTGAGCTGGTGCGTTTTTGCGGCCTGACACTTCCCTTCACTTTCTTCTTCTTTCCAGTCCGTACAGGTGAGACCTCCAGTTGAGTAGTGAGCTCCTTCGTAATTCCAATGTCTTCTTCTGGAACAATCTCCGCAACTGAGCCAACCCGTACTAGAGTTCGAGCAGGGCTTGCTTCGCCGTTCCACGGGAAGTTGAATTTCGAAAAACCTGAAGAATCTTCGGCTCTTTTGAAACTCGAAGAAGAACGAGCTCGGTGGATTCGATCAGCTGACCTGAGTTTATACATTCTCGGCATCGTAGACGCATGGGATTCTGGAAAACCGACAGCGTCCGAAAAATCAACCTCTGATTGCTGAAGGGATTGACATTGCGAGCCTTCCACAGACGGGTAGAATGATGAGGCGCTGTCAATGCGTTGTTGTGTCGGGCCCATAAATAACGTACCCAGGGAAGTTCTCCTGGAGGGCGGCCTAGTCTGCCGCAACGACTGCTTGCTGAATTTTCGGTGAAGAGCTGTTTCATCCGAAGCTGGCGAACTCAGCTCTCTCCTCCCCACGTGAGAAGATGAAGAGCCGAAAAATGTGCTGGTGGAAGCTTTTAGCAAGCTGGGGATGCGCGCAAATATTTCTTCTGAAGGAAATTCCAATCTGTTCTTCCTGCGAGTAGTTGCAATTCCGGGCTGGTCTGCTGCAGCTGCCCGTATCATATCAGTATCGATCTTCGGCAGCTCCCTCATGAGAGTCCCGGAGCGAGATAATCCAACGTGAGAAGTGTCATTATTTCGTAGCATTCTAGAAACTTTTGGGGTTACTTCACCATCCGGCTCGGCTATAGCCGACGGCCAAACCTCCTCGGGCTCATCATAACTACCGGTGTTTGGAACTCCAATACTCGCTTGCTCCGGCTTGGGGGAACTATCACTGTCAGTTGCGTATGCAGTAGTGGCACTCGGCGTTTGATGAGCTTTTCCATTCGATATCTGGGCGATAGGGGATGTGGCAGGTTCTCCATTGTCAGGCCCGATTGATTCCGCTGCATGTGATGCTCGATATGGATATTGCAGGTTTTCATTCGAGTCCGGCGTGTGTAGATTGGTGAGCAGTTCAGTTCTCTCGGACTCCCGAGAGGAAACCATTCCTTTAGCCCTTACCCCCATTCTATCCGTTGTGGTTTCGAAAGAATACCTCGTATTGCTGAGTTAGCAAATTATACATCTTCATGTAGCTCTTGATAAGACGAGATACCGATTGCTTGTGGTGGCGGTTCTGTACACCGAGTCGGCAGCAGATCGAGTTCCACTAGGTCCACCTTCAATCCCCTCGGTCCTTACGGAGGGGATTCCAAAAGCAAGCGGTTCTTTGATATATCTTGCATCATCATCGTACACCATGTCCCTCTCATACTCCAATTTTAGGGCAGCACGCAGTTGACTTCGTTCCTGTTCCTCTTGTTCCGCACGGAGAAGCTCCTGTCCTTCGCGGTAGAATTCCTCGATGTTTTTTTTCGAAGCTCGGGGTCGGGGTGCTGATCGCCTTCGGGCCAATTTAGGGGTGATCCGAGGCGGTGTGGGCGTGGGAGAAGGTGCCGTTGGGGCCTTTTTTCCACAGCAAAGGAAGCCCATCCTTAAAAATAAATGGAATTGTAGGTTCAAGCCAGTCGTGGGGGGAAAAATGGGGGTATACGAGACGAATTGTATATATCGAGCAATCAAAATAAAAGAAGGGGGAGCGTCGGGAAGCAGCAGCGAGGAATGAAATGTCTGTAATTATGAATGGCATGGGAATTGGACTTGCGGAAGGTTGCTTTAAACTCTCCAACCCAAACCCTCGTTACAAGGGTGCCTTGCCTTTGAAGACAACAATGACGTTTTCATGAGCACGACAGATAGGCGATTGAATTATTTATGGCTCTAAGAATTGATAGTTCGAAATACTTGGCTTCTGGCGTTCGCCGTTCGATTCTCGAGGACAGTGCCGAGTCTCGAACCGCTCAGCTTTAGCTCGCGAGAAGAAATGCCTCGGATGGAACGCCAGATTGTTTGCTTCAGGAATGTGGGCAGCCAGAGAGGTGCTCGGGAAGTAGCAGCAGCACAATTGGCTGCGGTGGTCAAACAGCGGGAAGTCTAGGAACGCTCCCAGCGCTCACGGCGCGCTGGGCTGAAACTAATGCAACCCAACCACAGCCAGCCAGGGTGACTCGCATGCATGGCGATGTGTCGTGTGCTTCTGCAAAACAAATTTTAGACCTAAACTCCCTCTGCCTTTGGCTGCGGAGTGTCAGATCGTGGGGGAAAAGCCTGGGCAGTTTGCATCGATAAGAAGCGTCCGGCTTGTACCTGCCCTGCTTGCCCGAGCCTTGTCTCTTGCTTATCGGTGCTATCAACGATTTGCGCTCCAGCCACGCCACGTCTTGGGCACAACCAATAAGTGATGCTGGTCGATACCTTTACCTAAATATTCTGGTGGCCATCCCAGTTTAATAAATGCCCCGCCTTCTCCATCACTTTTCTTTGTCCCACCCGACCTTCATTGTTAACGGCTGCTCTTCCTCTTCCTCGCCCTCCCCATCCTCCTAGGCCTCCTCCGTCCCGGCGCCCGTCAAATATGTCCATCATCAGAACAATCCTAGCCTCTCTAGGCTTCCAATTAGTGGTAGCGCCTATTATTTCGATAAGTTATCCGGCATGGAGCGAGCAATCCGAGAGAACGGTACAAGTCCAGGCACATAGAGGAGGAGCAGGAATGCATGCAGAGAGTACGATGATGGAATATATACGTTTTGCATGAGCTTAAGTAGTTTGGTCCGGATTCTAATTACACGTGGATATGACAGGCACACTCTATGCTTTTGCATATGCAATGGATATTGGCGCCGATGTGATTGAGATGGATGCGGTAACTCTCGTTATCTCAATTTATCGGAAGGGCATCTAATCTGTGTAATCCCAGGTTTTCACCAAAGATGAGATAGTGCGTCAACCCGTTTTTATATTCATCTTCGCATCCTGACATTTTTCTTCGTTCATAGCCGGTGGTATGGCACGATTTCGATATACAGCCAGACAAATGCTTCGATACAGAACCCGGGGCAAAATACGTCGGACAGGCAAGAGATCGATACATTCGAACGGCGTTTGTATAGCCGGGCTGACAGGGTTGTATAGTTTATCGCCAACCTGACTCTCGCCCAGATTAAGGCCACTATTCCCCCACCACCGGCTCGCAGCTCTGATGCTGACACTGTCCGTTATTCAACAGACGCTCGATTGTGGCAGTCAACAGTCGGAGGGTCATACGCAAGCCAAATGTAAGAAGAAGCGGATCACGACTTCAGGGAGCGTCGCTAAAATCTGTGCAAGTATACCCCGGTGCCCAAATCCAGACTTTAGAAGAAGTTTTAGAGTTTATTAGGTGCTATGGCGATAATCATATCAATATAAACCTCGAGGTAAGTCCAATCTCTCACCAATCGTTTGGATATGCTAAATGACAATACTATAGACCAAAGTTGATATTCGATTTCCCAATTGGACCCAACCGGTAGAGGTGTACATCGATGGTATCGTCCCCGTTCTCAAGAAGCATGGGATGCTCGAACGCACTATCCTAATGTCGTTCGACTGGCGATCAATTATCGGCATCAAGCAGAAGTTTCCGGAAGCCAGGGTGGGTGCTTTGATTGATGAAACTTTGGTTGAAATGGTCGAGGGAATATGGAACACAGATTGGGTCACGGCTGCCCACAGCTTTGGTACTGAAGTTATCTGTCCTCACCATGGATCAATAAATGCAACTGGGGATGCTGGGGGTACTATCAGTCAGCGCAATTACATTCCATTCACGACAAAAAAACTTGTCGAACAGGCACATGGCTTGGGTATGCAGGTAATCCCCTGGACGGTCGACGACGAGAGTACTATTGAAAAAGTAATCCGGTGAGTTCATGAGTCACTCATATCACTCGATATCGCTAACAATTCTCTCTTAGTGACGGCGTGGAGTAAGTGTACCCCCACATAGTCAACCCTGAAAGATACTAACTGGTTTGTAGTGGTGTCATATCAAACTATCCTCTGCGAGTGGGATGCGTTGCTCGGGACTTGGGCTATAACGCAGGAGTCCGAACAGGAATCAGAAGAACGCACAAGACCTTGGAGAGTGCATGCATGGTAGCAGCATCTCTTTTCGTTCAAAGTCCTTGATGCAAACTGCAGATTTACACTAGGCTTTCAACATTATGAAGGAATGGGGGCTGGGAGAGGATGCCGTGGATATGGCTTCCTAAAGTACGCTTTGTGAGTCATATCTCACGACTTTTATCCCAGGTCCTCAAATCAGTTCAACCTGATACCCAAAAGGAGATCCGCGGAAGTATTTGGAAGTTGGTCTGTTTGTGTATGAGCGTACGCGAGTAATCCCAAGCCGTAATTTGCGGCCCAAAATATCTGATTATTATTATTCGAATTCACCTGGCGTCTGTCTGTTGGTGCACTGATCTTGAGCGTGGTAGTAGGACGATCTGGTCATATTTATTGCTGTGTATGTTTCTACCAATCTATCTAGGGAATTCTATGGAAGATATTTGTATGCGTCTATGTCTGAATGCTTAATGGTTGATTGTCGTGATACGTTATGGTTTTAAGCCCGCGGGAACCTCCGCGGGTGTGTGGGGTTTCATCCCACGTAGCTCCAAAGCCGGCTATGGTGGGTAGTCAGCACGTCATCCAACCATGTCACGCATCACAGATGGGATTACTTGACCTCGGAATTCACTCCTCGTCACCCAATTGTTCCCTAAACTTCAAGCCAAATACAATCCCCAATCACAACCATGGCAACCCTCTCAACTTCCTTTTCCTCAGACTCTCCCTCCCCAGCAATCATAATCCCCACCGGATCCGGCGGCGCAGGCACAACAATCAGCTATGCGCACCTCCACAACTTGATCGGTAACTTCCAACGCCGTCTCGCCTCCTTCGGTATCTCCGCACACTCGGCCGTGTCCATTGCGCTCCCAAATAATCTTGAATTTATTGTTTCTTTCCTTGCCGTTGCAGCGCAGCGATCTATCGCTGCCCCGTTGAATCCCGCATACAAACAAGCAGAGTTTGAGTTCTACATTGATGATATCAAGAGCGCGCTTGTGATTGTACCTCACGGCGCGGTGAGGGCTGATGCGCCGGCGGTTAGAGCAGCTGCAAAGTTTGGAGCTGGCGTGGCAGAGGTTTGGTGGGATGCGGCGAAGAGGGAGGTGGAGGTGGAACTCGTGGTTCATGGGAAACTGAAAGGGGGTGTGGATGTGGTGACGGCTCAGGCTGAGGATGTGGCGTTGGTGTTGCATACGAGTGGGACTACGGGACGGCCGAAGGCGGTGCCGTTGACGCATAGGAATTTGACGAGGTCTATGGGTATGTTTTTGTGATGATTGGATTGATTGGGGAGAGGAGCTGATGATGATGATGATGATGATGATGATGATGGCAGAGAATATTACGAATACTTACCAGCTTACTCCAAAGGATAGGACGTATCTTGTTATGCCTCTGTGAGTTTACTCCCCAATGCTTTGAGGGTGTCAGCTAACATCCATAGCTTCCACGTCCACGGACTCCTCGCAGGATTCCTAGCACCTCTCGCATCCGGCGGTTCCGTCATCGTCCCGCCAAAATTCTCCGCATCCACATTCTGGAAAGACTTCACGACTCACCAAGCGAATTGGTACACTGCAGTTCCGACCATCCACCAGATCCTACTAAAATCCCCTCTCCCGAATCCAATCCCGAACATCCGGTTTATCCGTTCCTGCTCCTCTCCGCTCTCCCCGACCACCTTCCACGCGCTCGAAAAAGCACTGCACGCACCGGTGCTGGAGGCCTACGCGATGACGGAGGCGGCGCACCAAATGACGTCCAACCCGCTTCCCCCCGCGAAGCGAAAGCCGGGAACAGTAGGTATCGGACAAGGCGTTGAAGTTGCCATCCTCGACGGCAATGGGAACGAACTCCCGCAGGGCCACGAGGGAGAAATCTCGGTCCGTGGTGCCAACGTCACAAAGGGCTACATCAACAACCCGTCTGCTAACACGTCATCGTTCACAAAGAGCGGGTTCTTTAGAACTGGTGATCAGGGGAAGAAGGATGAAGACGGATACGTTGTGATCACGGGGAGGATCAAGGAACTCATCAACCGCGGCGGTGAAAAGATCTCGCCGATCGAGGTTGATAATGCCATCTCTTCGCATCCGAAGGTGGCTGAGGCTGTCAGTTTTGCTGTTGATAGCGAGTTGTACGGACAAGAGGTTGCTGCGGCGGTGGTGGTTAAAGAGGGCCAGACGGTGGGTGTGGAGGAGTTGAAGACGTTTGTGGCCGAGAAGTTGAGTCAGTTTAAGGTCCCTACGAAATGGTTCTTTACGGAGCATATGCCGAAGACGGCGACGGGGAAGATTCAGAGAAGAATTGTGGCTGAAGCTATGTTGAATTCGAAGCCTGTCAAGGCCAAGTTGTAGGCGGCGGCGGCAGCTATATTGGGAGTGTGGGATGAGCTGTATGTATGTAATGACGCGACGATAGACAATTCCTTTCATTCATACCAACTTAGAAGCTGTGTGTGAATACCTCCAAAATTTAGTAAACTCGTATGTAGTTGCGGCTCTCCCGAGCTCCCCCCACCTCACCTCAGCCTCCACCTATGTCCCAACCCCCCAAAAACCTCTACCACCACCGCCGCGTCGCCGACGCATCCGCAAAGCCATGCTTTATATGCTACCGTCCCGCGACATCGGTTCTTATCACACCGGACCAGAGTGTACCTTCCCCCCC
>MU122209.1:25902-154995 GCA_014904905.1 Wilcoxina mikolae CBS 423.85 | reverse complement strand
CTCCACTTTCTTCGAGCTTCGGGTTTGACGCTGGGGGATAGGATTTCTTCTACACTTGCCCGGGACATCTGCAAGACCGCGGATTCTGTTCGCCGGCTGAACCGACGCCGGAAGAGGTGGAGAGACGGAAAAAGGAGGAGGTGGAGAAGGTTAAGAGGGAGTATGAAGAGAGGATGAAGAGGAAGAAGGAGAAGGAGAAGGAGAAGGAGAAAGAGAAGAAGGATGACAAGAAAGATGATAAGGACAAGGATAAGGATAAAGAGAAGGATGATAAAGACAAGGACAAAGAGAAAGACAAAGAGGAGGTAAAAGAGGAGAAGAAACCGGAAGATCCACCTCGGATTTTCACATTACACAAGTGCGTTTCCCGGCACCAGAGGAGGCGGGGGGGGGGAGCTGACAAGTACGGGTTACAGGAAAGTCTACGATCTCCGCGTGATGCGGATCCGACAGCGGGAGCAGGCGAAGCGGAATCAGGAGCGATTAAAGAATCCGTCGATATTCCCGAGTGTGCCGAAGGGGTTTCCTGGGGGATCGTAGAGGTCGGGCATCATCATCATTTTTTCAGCGTTTCACGGAGACGGAGAGGTAGAAGTATCAAATTCATATTCCCAATACTTTTTTTGTGTCCCAACCCTTTTTTTCCAGTCCGCAGCAGTCTCGTTTACAAAGCCAAAGCCTTCTTTGCCATTTCCAGCACACCCTCGAACGTCTTATTCCCTCCAATGAACCCGCTCGCATGCACAAACACACATCCCTCCACCTCTGAGATCTTGCTGAGCTCATCGTCTCTGAATCCCCTCCACGCCTCAGGCAACGGCTTCCTGCTTTCAAAGCCATCGCTGCTAACCGGAACGCACTGGATGCGCCAATTCGGCTTGTTCTCTCCCTCGCTGTACAGCACATACAGCGGCTTCTGTACATCCTCATCGAATCCCAGCTCCTCCTCAACGTGGAACAAATGCTCCTTCCACGGAACCGAGCGCGGAAATACTAAAATTCTTCCAGCAGCGTCGTGCTCAAACCTCTTCTCAATCGCCTCAACGACAAAGTCCCGCGCCGGCAGCCACCCAGAGCAGTAGTAGTCTAGCTTACGCACGAACGTCTCACCCATGAGCTTCGACGCCTCCAAGAACATAGCGTCCTCGCCAGCCTGGTCAACGGGGGTATTCCAGTTCGGGTTCAGAGCGCCGACCTGGGAGGGGAGAGAGATTCCGCCGACATTGAAGGCCGGCTTGACGTCCGCTGGATACGCCGAGATGCCGTTGTCGTTTGCGTCCAAAGCCTCAATGAAGTTTTTGTAGAGCTTTTGGTAGAGCAGTTGGACGGACGGGTGGTCGGTGGGCTGCTCCAGACGTGAGGCGATAAGCTTAGGCGCAAAGTGCTTGTAGATTAGTCCTGCGGAGGAGAGCTTGGTCTTGTATTCGGATGAGAAGGTCTCGGCGAATTCACGCTGGTGGTGGTCAAAGTGCTTGGTGCCGTCGTACTTCCCACCTACGTCGACGATGATATCGCATTCCTCGAGAACGGCGGTGTCGCGGGAGCGGAGAAGCTCCGCGTCAGAGTATTCGGGGAGTAGACGTAGAATGTAGACTGCCAATGCCTCGTCGGCCTGGAAATGACAGTTAATAATGCGGGGTACACACGGTCGGGCGGGGAAGGTTGTGTTACGTGGAAGTGCCCACTGTTTGGTGATGGTAATTAGCGGTGTGTGAGGGGTGGATAAATGGGGAATTGAAGGGCTTACTTGTGGGTTCCGATGCGGCGGGGTGTGGTCTTAACACGCTTTGCTGGGGATTCCATTTTGATAAGATGGTTAATGTTGAGGCGAGGAATGTGTTTGAGGAGGTTGCGAAGCATTTCAATTGCGGGGCACGCACCTGAAGGTTCAAATACGCGCACACAACTGTGATGCCGGGTAATAGGCAGCACACGCTCTGTTAGCTTTGTGGTGCGGCTCAAGAGCTGTAGGCGTGTTATCGCTTCGCGACTCGAGCGAGGCGAAAATCTGCGAACGAGATTAAGTTGGGACGTGCAGTTCGCTTGTGGAGATTATCTAGAAGGATTGCTGCCAAGCCACAAAGGAGGATGAGAGACACGCTGGAAAAGTGACCCTCCCAAGTTCTATTACAGCTCACTCCAGGAGCTTCTTTTTGATTTGACCGTGATGTGGATGAGGTCATTGGCCGTATTATACACAAGACTCCGTACGTATGCTCAAATTTATGTGAAAGGCTTTCAATTACCACCTCGGCCGCCCCGGGGAGTGAACCCACCTCTACCACGAGGAGCACCGCCGCGACCACCCCGTGGCGTAAACCCTCCCCTCGATCCGCCTCGCCCTCTCGGTGCACCACCGCCGCGGGAGAAGCCACCACTACCGCCTCGTCCTCTGGGTGTGAAGCCGCCTCGTCCTCCTCGAGGTGCACCCCGTCCTCTGGCCGCACCACCTCTCTTGGCAACTTTCGCACCTGGCCGGGGGTTAGCTGGATCCGTTGGTAACGCAAAAAAAAGATATCTTACCAGGAGGCGCCTTGGGCTTTGGCAAGAAGCGCTCTAGTGGTAAGAGCTTATCGGGACCAATGTAGAACTTGTCGCCTTCTTTGAATGAGGTTGCCAGGATCCCATCTTGGGGTTTGACGGTGAAGAAGACCTGATTCATAGGTCCCAGAATCTCGTCGACTTTGCCAACCACCGACTTGTTCTCGAGGTATATCGGCGCATTGAAGTAAGGAATTTTGGGGTTGATCGAGGCGCAAACGATCTCGCCTTCGCACGCATGCATCACCGTGCCCATTTCTGAGTAGCTCGCATCAGTATGACCGGACCGAATTGCGAAGGAAGCGACCAAGCGCTTGTACCTTGGACTGTATCCGGAGGACCCGCATTGGCTGTGTATCCGCCACGTCCACCTGAGATTCAATTCATGAGCAACAGAACTTGCGGTACACGCGAAATCGCGAAAATGGCGGCGAAAGATTACCTCTGCCGCCGAAACCTCCGCCTCCTCTTGAGCCGCCTCGTCCACCTCTGAATCCGCTCATTGTTTACTGGTGGGGGGTCGTCGGGTAGAAGGTGTCAAGAGGTTAGGTGTTGTTTCGGGACCGTATCAGAAAACTCTGTCCACGACTAGTGTTCGTCGTTTCAGCCGGGTAATTGCTCTGCTAAGCCGAGTCGCGTTTGGGGTTTCCCTGTGGGGCTTCGATGTTTCCAAGCTTTCGCGAGCAGCTAGACAGACCACTCTGCTTGCTAGGGTTTATTTGGTTAGGTGGTGCGCTGTCATTTGATGCCTCCTCTGCAGCCTGCACATGTGAGGAAAAGAAACCTCCAAACGGAGGGCGAGGAGGATGGTAAGATGACCGGAAGAAACGAGATGAGATCTGCTCAGGACAGGGGCGCCATGCTGCTGGGATTACCGCATATGTCGCTCCTACGAAACAAGAGCAAGAAACAAAAAGCGTGAGTCGTGTGTCGCTCGTGAGGACACATTTCGTGAACTGTGAACCCACAAGCGTTTTGGAACGGTAAAACGAAGGATCCACACGATCCTCATCCCACCTCCAACTAGGAAACTCCATCGCCCAACGCTGCTACTTGTACGAAAACGATCTGCCTCTGCATCTGGTAGTACATACTCTATCGTCTCTAGTATCCCAAGCAAAGCACGCGCGCTACAGACGACACCAATCCACATAGCCTGCACCGGCGAACGAGTGGGCGAACGAACAGACGAACGAACGAACGAACGAACGAACGGCCTCAACGCAACCCAACGCTTATTTCCAGACTACACATTCCCTCGCTACGGGAAATAAGCTCCGAAAGCGAAAAACAGCAGTCCCCTCCCCCGCATTCAGCCTGTCCACCGCTCTGTGCGCCAGCCTGTCCATTGCTCAAGTATACAGTGTCCCCTCTGCACCACCACCACCAACCATCGCCAACCGCCAACCACTACAGCTGAGCAAACGTCGCCTCAAACGCCTTATTCTACGTCCGCTCAGCACTGGCCACTTCATCCTCTGCATATCGTTGCAGCCATTCGCGGCCCCGGCTGGCCTATCACCTGTCGCCCTCTACACCAAACCACCACCACCACCTAGGCCTCCATGACCTTCCTCCGGGCTTCTGCTCGGATATTGGCGGGAACAACATTTCTTGCCCTCGTCATCCTCTTCATTCCTTTAGCGTTCGACGTCGGCGGTCGAGACTGCGGTTTGACATACTCCCTGTCACTCGCGATATTTTACTTTCTCCTGTCGACAGCCCGGCTGGGAATACCCAGTTCAAAACGATGGCGGGGTGCGAGGATATTGTTGGGCTGTGTGGAGGTGCTACAGTACATTGTCGTAATACCGGGGCTTCTGATATATGCCCTGAACAAGTTTTCAGACGATGACGACGGGGGTGAGAGGAGTGCTGTGGAACGACTTATGGGGATTGAAGGAACCCGCGGTGCGGATCGGGGGGATCGAACTGCGCTGGATAGGTTCACCATAGGCCCCTGGGATACGTTTCTGACGTTCTCGACGCCTATGTTTCAGTTGTCGGAAGGCTTCTGCAGCTTGCTGGTGATACAAGCTGGGGGGCAAATATCGAGGTGGTTGGTGAACCGCAAGAAGTCGGACGCTTGGATGGTGAGAGGATGCCCTCCCAGGATATTCCGATGTGGCGTGCTAATGTGCCTCAAGATTACCCTGTTGGTCATGTCCGGCTCGATCATTTCTTCCGCTGTCTACTTTTTGTGGAGAATCACGACTTTTCCGGAAATTGGCAATCTAGATGCTACATTGATCGGAGTTTCAGTCACGTGTGCCATCTTCTTATGCGCCTACGGCATCGGATCGGGGAGAGGAAACCCTATCGAAAGCTCCCTTTTGGTGATTATCTCCCCAACCGCACGCAACATTTAGAGTTGTAGCTAACAGGGGTTGCTCGTAGTTTTCGTACATCGTGCTCTGCGTATATCAAATGTATGCGGCCTTCCAATTCCCATGCCTGCTGAAATTACATGCTGACATTCGCTTTAGCTTCACCGACTACAAGCCTTCTACGCCGCCGCCTACTACCATCGAGAAAGCGGAGTTTCCGCCATTCCCTCCGATGATCATGACATCCTACGAATCGCTGGTTTCGAGCCTGTCCGCCTTCCTTCCTTCATTTCTGCAACAAATAGGCACGTTCGTAATATCAGCGTACTCCACCATTACACCATCAGTCATCATCTCACTTGCATACCGGCTGTTTGTCTTCTATGCTTCCACGCGCATTATCCCCGCCGTCCGGCAGTCTGGAGGCGGCAGAGAACTGCATCAGGAGCCCAGTGTACGGGATAGAGAGGTTATGAGTAGAATCGCCGGCTTCTTTGGTTGGTACAGTCCATGCATTCTTGTGGCAGTGTACACGCATCTACTTCTACAGCACTTTGAAGTCGTGGGCGGAAATGGGCTGGCGGCAGGGTGGATCACGGGCGTGCCGGTTGGTGGACACGTATGGAGGTGGATCAACATCGGCGCTACAAGTTCGTATTACCGTTCTGCGTTTATTGACACGATTTACTGATGTTGAAATAGTGCTGCTTTATTCGTTCGAGCTGCTGATGGGTGATGAAGAGGGAAGTGAATCTTTGACAAGTCACTGGAAAACAGATTGAACTGCTACTTTTGCCGCTGAGTAGAGTTGTGGAAAGTAGGGACGACGCTCAACTTATTTATCTTATCCTATGAGAAATCGTTGCGGGTGAAGCTACCGTACCGACCCGACAGACACACACTTATTAACTTCTACCTCCCTACTTTCTACGGTCTATATTTTTATATTTTCTTTTTTTCTTCTTGGGGGTTTTTGCATGCAATATTCCTAAGGCTTCGATGGGGAATTGGGATGGGATGGGATCGGGTGGGGGGGTATACCAGGCGTCCAAATTTACCTGTCTTGCTTTCTTTTTTCTTTCTGGCGAGAACTTTTTTTTTTTATCATGATGTTGCAATGAGAGGACAGAAAGAGGTTACAAAATAATTGGGTTTGCTGCTGCTACCAACTTGTATATGGTGTTTTTTTTTTTTTCTCTTTTGTTTTTTGCTGGCGAACTTTCAGGAGGTATTAGGTTTGTATTATAGCTCTCTTTGTTTTTTTTTGTTTTTTTCATCGGCTCAGATCTGAAATGGCTGCTGGTAGCGTAACGATGATGCGAGAGGCGGGGTTTTGGAATCAATGGTTGAGAGGAATTATTAATTGTGCTTTGTTTGTTGTGTGAATATAGACCGTGGGCCCCGGGCAAATCCAAAATTCACGTTCGAGAATTCTCACCTATTTAGCCAATTAACAGTGCGATCGACTGTAGATCTACCAGCAGTTGTGCGGTCAAGAGTGGGAATTCTCACTTAGATATGTCCGGGGCCCACGGTCTCTAATAAGGAGTGGGTGGGTGGGTAATCATCTATCTGCCTCAAGGTTTCTGTGTATGACTTGGAAACTGGGGACGACGATGTGGCGAGATTGGTGTTGCTGCTGCCGGAGGCATGTGTTCTGGGTGGTAAACTGGAGCGTCATGAACCATCAATCGTCACGTATATGCTGACCAATCCACGAGCATGACGTTTGACACATGAAGATGGAATTGTGGTCTCTCAGACATTGGACCAAGGTCTGTTAATGTTGAGGAATTGACGATATAGTTGGTTGTAACAGCTGAACCAGTCCGGAAGGCATTTGGAGGCCCGTGAACCATCGATTGAAGTTGAAGCTGAAATGTTTTAGTGCCCCCCAGAAGTAATCGTATCATATCTCACGTGTTACCCGGTCGACTTCCACTCTACGTCATTGTGGACGTCGACCACGTGTGGGGCGTTGTCGATCATAATTCCTTCGCTGAGCGTCTTGACAAGGTGTAATTGGAGTTAAACTCAAATACTTAATTCAAGATATTTGTTGTGATGCTGGTTATTGATTGCTCTGGGGCCCTGTGGCCCTTTGGCCCACTATGGCGCCCTTATGGCTAATAAGAGGGGAACGATGAATCCCCCCCTTATATGGATAAGCGAATTTGGCAACCCATTGGTGCAATACAGAGAGTAAAGAGAGGTTTTCAGCCTCAGCTAAAAACTATAAGACAGAATCTTACCTTTTGCTTCGCAAAGGTCTTTATCTGCTGGGAACGCTTGCGTTCACCCTCCGCCTCTGGCTCCAGGTGTGTAGGGTTAGACAATCTGTAATCTCCGCTAGTAGTAGTAGTAGTTGTAGGAATCATATTTGTTTGCGTGTACTCAGCTGTAATCATTTACTCATTCTATCACTCGTTATTTGCTACAAGTGGCATCAACTGGCCGTCTTAAGTTCCCCATACGTGTTCTAATTGACGTTACATGGAGTGTACTATTTGTTTTTGTTTGTAATCATAACCATGGCATTTTAATACACTTTTATCCCAGCTCTTCCTCCTCGTAGGCAATACTCCGAAGAAACGGTCTCGGAGCGTGTATTTGGGATACTTCGGTTCTGGTAGTGTGTGTTTTCAACCCTTGGTTTTTTACTACAGTAGCTAGAGACGTCCGGTGCGATTTCTTCGCCGGTAAAGTAAAGTACTTAGAGTGAGTCGCCTTCTCTTCTAAATTTCTTCCACGGTGAAAGTGAAAGTAGAGGAAGAGAAATGGCGTTTAGAGCCTTGAGTACGGATACTGCAGTAGAGAGCACCCCACTTCTCTCCATGTACTCCATCGTGTATCTATAATGCTAAGCCTATAAACCAGCACAGATTCGCCGCACCACTAGTACTGGGTCGGTCTCACAAAAACGCTGGATTTTCATGTGAGCATCAACTCTTCGGTACGCCTGGGCGCAGTCAGTAGTGTACTTTACTATTGATTTGCAATAGCAGGCTTATAGGGACAGCTTATTGGAATGACCAAGGTTGTGTTCGTAAATATTCAGGGTTAGGTGTATTTGGTCCAACTTGTGGCGGTAGTCGATCCTACGCAGCCACAATTAGTTACATCGCCGAGCCAGATATGACGGCAGTGCTTTTTGACGAACAAAACCTGGAGAAGGCGGTGGCGCGGAAAGTGAGGTACTCATACAGGCGATTGGAGTAGTAGTCGAGGAACTATAGCTAGAAGTTGGTCCTACGCGATAATTACACCCTTTCCTATAAGTATGTTCTGTGTTTATGAACTTCACTCAATCAGCGGTTAACTATCTGGGGATCTTGGGCCTCCTCTTCTAACGCTGGCGGCGCATGAGTGTGCTTCTCCGCTGTTGCATAGAGGCATTTCATACTCGACTGCACTAGCGTCGTTGACACTTCGTGCTCCTGTACCGGGTCCAAATGGGATTGCCGACCAATGCCCTGGGGTGTCGCTCCGCCATAGGAATGCGTCATCAAGCCCAGCGTCGTCAAGCCCAGCGTCGTCAGCTGCACCCGCATAAGTGTTTCTTCCACTTTTGATATATAATTGTATTGTCCGGAAAGCCCCTCATTCTACCTCAACATCCCGAGGTTGGTATTCCAAACATCTCCCATCTGTCTTGTCCCGGCTGTGACATTTGCTCCAAGCCAACCATGTCTTATCCTCCACAGAATAACTTTTATCCGCAACAACCTTACTACCCACCACAAGGCGCTCCACCTCCTCAGGGTTATCATGGCCCGCCTCCCCCGCAACAACAGTATCAACCCCCGCCTGGCCCACCGCCGCCACAGAACTATGGGCCCCCGCCTCAGCAAGGTTACTCCCCCGCACCATTTCAGGGCTACCAGCAGCCACCTCCCCCTCAACACTATCCCCCTCCGCAACCTGGTTATGCTTCACCCATACCCCCTCCAAACCAGGGTTATGGTCCTCCGCCACAGGGATATGGTCCCCCACCTCAAGGCTATGGACCACCCCCTCAGCAAGGCTTTGGACCTCCGCCACAAGGCTATGGCCCACCACCGCCACAAGGCTTCGGACCGCCACCTCAAGGCTTTGGAGGTGCACCCCCACCGCAGCAACCCATCAACATCACACCCGATGTAACCGCCATCCACAAAGCATGCAAAGGCTTCGGTACCGATGAAACTGCACTAATCAAAGTTCTTGCCAACCGCGATGGACCTACCATCGACGCCATCCGCCGCGGATACCCATACGGCGATCTCGTCAAAACTCTGGACAAAGAAACATCTGGAGATTTCCGCACGATTCTTCACGCAACCGCCCTCGGGCCTCTGGAGTCGCTTGTTTTCTGGGCACACCGCGCGGTCAACGGCATGGGAACAAATGAGGACATGCTGACAGAGGCGATCATGGGAAGGAGTAACTACGAGATCTCAGCGATGAAGACGGTTTTCCAGCAGAGGTACGGACGCTCGCTCGAAACCGCCGTAAAAGCGGATCTGAGCATGAAAACGGAGGAGCTGTTTGTTATGGCGTTACGAGCACAGAAGCCAGAGGAGTGGGTGCAGCCTAATCCCCAGCAAGTCATGAGCGAGGTGCAGGCAATTTATGCGGCGACGAAGGGTCGGTTGGGGACGGATGAGACGACAGTTAGTGGGATCTTGACGAGGTGTAATGAGGCGCAGATCAGAGCTATTGTGTACGAGTATGGAAGGCTCCATGGCGACTTTTCAAAGATGATTAAGAGCGAATTCTCCGGGCATATGAGGGATGCGTTTTTGTATCTTGTTGAGGTAATGAGTCTTTCCCCGAATCCTTGGAATTTGCCCACCGAAACGGCAGCAGAGGCTAAAGAAAATGTTTAGGGCGCTACTGAGAATGATAAAGCGACTAGAGATGCTCGTTTATTGGAGGCCGCCATGAAGGGTTTCGGTAATTCTCACTCCTAAGAGTTACATTGATCTAGGCACTAACTCGGGGCCAGGGACAAAAGACGATCTCCTCATTATGCGAGTGGTCAGAATCCATTGGGATAAAAGACATATGGCCAACGTGAAGGCAGCGTATAGGTCACTGTACGGCAAGGATTTGAGCAAAAGGATTAGGGGCGAGACGAGTGGGTATTACAGGGATATGCTACTTGAGATGGTCAAGTAAGGTTTATTTGATTTTGGAGTGCTTCTTTTGTTTGTTTGCATGTTATCGTGGCATTTAGTGGGTCTTATATAGATGGATATGATCAACTTTTTCCCTGGTTATACTCCAGTTCTAAGTAGAGCCTTGCACCTTGGGGGTGTCTCTCGTGACGCTGTGAACAACCTCGTTCTTCTAGCTGCATAGAAGTCTACCGTGCAGTCGCCGGCTTGCTTAGTACAGCAAGGTACAGTAGGCGAGATATATAGAGTTGTCCTAAATTCGGTGCATAGAGTAGTACAGTGCTCGGAAAATTTACCTCCATATGGCAACTGTTCTCGTATAGTACGTTCTCGAAGACGTCCATGTCTCCGTCTATGGCAATTATCACGGGAATCGCACATCAGGGATTAGATATCACGCCTGTGATCCATAGTCAGAATCGCTTATGATCTGCTCCGCTGGAGGGTATACGTGGCGTATGGTTGAATTGCTTTTGCCGTGTTATGGGTGGCAGGTTGTCGTCACATGCGTTGGAGATTTGGGACGACATGAGGGCTTTGTTGCTGCGAGTGCTTTCTTGTGGATTTGATTGCGGCAACATTGACCTTGCTCTTCCTCTACTTAGGCGGTCAAAAAGTTTTGGCGGATTTTTGGTAGGGTTGCACCCAAAAATCCGCCAAAACTTTTTGACCGCCTAAGTAGCTCGTCCGTGCAGCTCGAAATATTTCTGGTCAAGATAATTCGAGACTCGTCGATATCTCAGAACATCGTCCAGCAGTTGTCCACTCCCGCTTTGTCTTCCCTTTACTGCTGAAATGTCCGAGAGGAATCATGGTCAAAGGCGTTTGCTAACATCCAACCCGCAACCGGCACCGCTAGATTAATATATATAACGGATACACGGATACTTTCGCAGAGCAACCGTGTTCGAAGTGGTAAGTATGGAGAACTGCCACACGCCCGAAGGAGCCAAAGGTGAGTTCGGGCCAACCCAGCTCGGTTTTTTAAGCGATGACTTTGTATTTATCTGGACTGCTTGATTTAGGTGCTTCTATGCCGTGTGGTACAAACGGGTTGTCCACTTGTAAACCACTGAAGACCAAATTGCTTTCCAGTCACTTCTCCGGTTTCGCAGGTCACTACCACCCCGGCGACTCGAGAGATTGTCACATATCAGAAAAAACCCCTAATTCCGAACTGAGCCGGATATATAAACAAGATGGATGTTCCAGGATGCCGGAAAAGTCCTGGGCCCGTGAGCTTAGGACGAATGCGAGACGAGACGTCTCCGGCTCTCGTCTCGTCCCGTCTCTGCTGCCAGAAGGGATACTCCTGGCGAACCAGATTTCCAGAATCTTCTTCGTATTTGCTCAAAACTAACCGGGGGCGGAAGTATGTATGGAGAGAGGATAGATTCTTGCAGCTTGATACGCCGAGCCAAGGACATAATTGGTTACCGCTTCATTATCAAAAGTGCGGCTTGTCTAATGAGAAGACTGGGTTCTTGACTGATGATAATGATTTTGTGCCCTGCGATGTAGTGTACAAGATGTCAACGCCGTATGCATCTGCAGGCTCTCGACGCATGCAAAGGCAAGACCACTTCTTCTTGTTGGGTGTGATGTATGTATAGCCGCCGGACATAACGGATAAGTCGTTCTGCTTCTCATATTGCCAAACCGGATTTCCATTCCATATCTTGCAGACTGCGGATAATAACATCTTGAAAACATTCATGTGGCTAGATGGTGAAGAACTACCTAGGAAGTATAAGTAGGTCCCTGCTTCATGAAATAATTGGCTTGGCGTATGAGGACTGATGGGATCTCTGGGAAATGTAAAAAAGGAAGACCCAGATAGAGTATTGGTATGCGGATTTTGTGTTCTTGGGACGGCGATGTCTGTGTACTTACATAAGACAGTTGAGCGCCTGGCGGGAAATTCCATCCGAGGCTATCTACGTAGAGTAATCGTACAACCGAACCGAAACTGCACCCGAAAACTGCCCTTCGATCTTCACTCCTGGAAAGACTTCGTTTAAATGCTTATTTTAATCCATCTTTGACGCGAGCACATGCTCTAAGTGCTCTGATTTTGGGACTCGAAATTGCGATTGGGATAGCGCGTCGAGAAGGCTGATTTCCAAGATTCCGCACGGTCTTCTTTCTGGCTTCTTCCCCGCAGTCTTCCCAAGGTTGCCTGTAGTGTTTTAAAAAAGGAACTAACGTGCCTATCGCTCCAAGCGTGGCAACCCGGTTCCACGCTACATATTGCAATACCACTTATAACTCCGCTATACCTACATATCCGCACACCCGTCCTCTGACCCCGAGATCTGCCTCGCACTGCTTTGATTGGTTTTTTCAATGCCCGCCAGTGCTGCCTTGAGATTCACTTGCATTCGTTATTCGTCTTAGAAATCCTCCTCCCCGCTTCGTCGTTGTCGCACAGCAGACGCGAACGAGCTCCCTACTATTACATCTTACCAACTGCAGTGTGGATCCGACTTCGCAGTGTCAGACGCCAGGTGTCTAGTTAAACATTTACATACTACTGAGTGAGGGACTTAGGTCGCAAGCTGTCAAGCTGAGACTTCCCAATTTAGGCGGACGACATTCGCTCTCACACTCGTTCTCCTGTCTCTCCTGTCTCCCTTTTCGACACCCTTTCAACGCTTGCGCTCGAATATAAAACCCCCGGGTGCGCTATCAATAAGCAATAATTATCAACCCTAGGAGTCACACCAGCACGCCTATCAATGCCAACAACGCTATTGCTGGAAAGTCTTCCTCTGGAGGGTACGGATATACCCCTTGTTGATCCCATGTCTATATACCTACCATAGCTGTCCGAAGAGCCACATTAACGGAGTTACAGTACTTCACCACGTCCTTTCGAACCTCACGGCTTCGGAACTAGCCCCTCTCCGATCGGTATCCCTTCGCCTACGCGACCTCGCAACTTCAAACGCCCACTGGCGCCGTTGCCTCCTATCGGATCTTGTCCCCAACTTCGTTGCCTTCAACGAGATCGCGGCGATACCTCTGCCGTTATGGTCATTCTCCTTGGTACACGATGGATGGTTCCGAGCATACTGCGAGCTGAAAAGGGTCGTGAAAGCACCTTGGTTGCGGCGTGACGAGGACCTGATCGGGGCTCCGTGGATGGTGTATTTTAAGTCGCATCTGCCGAGTACGGAGCTGCTGGGCATCGAGGACCCGCACGCGACGATACGGTTTACGCCGGATAACATGGCAGAACAGGTTTCGGGAGTACCGCTGAGTTCGAGGAAGTGGTGGATAGAGGATGGCGTGATGCGAGGTGGGTGCACTCTTTAATATGCTGGAGAAAGAAGACAAGTATTGATGGCTTTTTTCCTGCAGTTTCCGCATATCCCCCGAATGTTCCTGGACGGGAGCCGAGGACGCTTTGCCGGAAATTTGAACACTCGACGGTAGCGATGATTTCAGATTCGCCCGAGTATTTGGAGGCCATGATTCGAATCAACAACACGATACTCAAGGAAGCGGCCAGCGAACAACTAGTGTCACAAGCAGAAGCTGAGAGTCTGCGGAACGCGTTCGAACAAGCGAGAAAGGGCATTTTCCCTTCGTCCGACTTTAATACGAGGAATAAGCGGTTACGGAGTGTGCTTGGCCTGAGGGACGAACGTGGCGATGATAGAGAGGAGGATGCGGTAGGTGCGTATACAGCGTCTTTTTTGTTCGAGTGATCATCGATGGGACTGGCTGCTATGCCGTGTCCATTGATTTCTTTTTTTTTCTTAGGCGAGGATTCGTAAAGAGGTGTGTTGGAATTGTGATCAGAGTTATTTGGATAGTCAGACTAACCGTGGAGTCTTCTGATATCAGGTTCCAAGTAAGGAATATAGGAGCGATTGTGACGAGGACGAATACAGCCAATCAGATTGCAGGAGTCCTGGAGTGTTGCGGCGGCGGCGGCGGCGGGGCGGCGGCGGATAAGCAAAAAGCGTGTATTTGGTGGATATCTTCTGCATGAAATTTTTTTGGCGTACAGCAGCACAATTGGAGCGTCAGGATTTACTATTGGAGCGTTTGGCATTGATATGCATTGAGCGAATATGGTCACGTGATATATAGTTATTCTACTCGTGGAAGTTCACTTTTTAAGACAAAAGACGTTGGTGACTATCATGATCCTCTATTTCCATTTCGATCGATGTATTGGTATCTTTGCAATGGGAAATACCTAGAGTCTTCTTTCTTTTCCACCATTGGTCAGGTTGCCACGTATACCAGGCGTGGGTCGAGCGATCTCCAACATAAGCCGGACAGTGGAAACATATACAAGAGCTAATAGTTTAGCTTAGCTGGTGCTACAAACACCAGCTGCAGGTGCTGCAATCACCGGGGTTCGAAACCTCACCAGGCCATGCTTTAAACATTGGGCCCCTAAACACTAGGGTTTATAACCTCGCGACGTTCTAAACGTCAGGCCTCAGGCTCAAATCCAGCATTGCTCGTTCTTTTGTCCTACTTTTAGCCTTATTTTAGCCATTGAGATTCCGTACAACATAGTGTAAATCATTCCGGTAACTATACAAGAACTGAGAGCTTAGCTGGTGCTACAAACACCAAGTGCTATAAACACCCGGGTTCGAAACCCCAAAGCGCTATAAACGCTAGGCTATGTTATAAACATCAAGTGCTGTAAACACCAGTTCGTAACCTCCCGACCTCACGGCGTTCCAAACGTTAGACCACAGGCTCAAAACACTGCAGTACTCACTCTTTTTGCCCTTCTTTGCTCATTGAGATTTAAGACAATACAATCGGAATTATCCTATATACAAGATCCGATGGCGTAGCTTATAATTATCGGGTACTCTAAAACACCGGGTTCATGATCAAAACCTCAAGGCGCTACAAACGTCAGGGTACGCGGGTTCAAAACCTGTCAGTAGTATTCAAACAATAGTTGTTTTGTTTTGTCCTATCCACGAGAAGAGTTTGTTATAAAGTTGTTGCTCAGAACCACATCTTCATAAGTTCTTCCGGCCGCAGTCTATTAAGTTAGTCACCTAAAAACCGACAACATCGCAGGGGGAATAGCCGTAGATAAGAACGGACCGCCTGGCTTATTTGGTGCCATAAACACCGGCTGCAGGTGCTGCAAACACCGAGTGCAGGTTCGAAACCTGCAGTGCCGTAAACACTGAAGTCGCGGGCTGGAAACCTGTAGCGTTCAATCGTTATTTTGTTTTGCCCTATCCACGAGGAGATATTTTTGCAAGAAGCTGCTCGGAACCGCAGCCGGTAGTACTGTGGCTGAGGATGTTTCGTTTCTATCCTCCATTTAGCAATAGCTTCTACTAAACAAACACAGTATTGGAGCAGTATAGTGTTTGGAGCAGTGCTAGTACCGAGAATGTTTCGTTTCCCCGTTTCGTTTGGTTTCCTCGTTTGTTTCAATCTTCTATTGGCAGGCAAGGAGGAAACAATGTGTTTGGAGCAGTACAGGTGCCGATAATCTTTCGTTTCGTTGTTTGTTTGTAGTGAAGGTGTAAATAAACAAAATGTTTGGAGAAGTGCGACTCCAGCTATTGTGTGCCAGTGTAGTGATAGAGTACCGGTACTAGTACCCCAGATCAAAGTTTACGAGCTGAGACTACCTCCAGAATCTGGGTTCTGGGGGCCGCTCCAGATACTCTAATACTACATCGACCAACATGTTGAACACGGTGGCCTGGACAGCCAACAACACCACAATCATGATCCTAATTTAAGCCCTGTATGGATGGCAAAACTCATCGCATATACAAGAACCGATGGCTTAGCTTGGCTGGTGCAATAAACACCAGATGCTTTAAACACTGGGGTTCGAAACCTCCAAGTTAACGTTAAAGGCGCTCTAAACGTCAGAACACGGCCCTGCTTAAAACCTTACAACGCTACAAACGCCGCGGCTGGACCACAGGTTACAACCCTCCAGTACTCACTCTTTTGTCCTATTTTGCCCTTCGAGATTCAGCTTTGGGGCCGTAACTAGGGACAATCGAAGTCCGTCTGTCCGGCGGTCGGGTCCATCATGCATGCCCACGACCAAGACAGAAAAGTGACCCTCTCGGCCCCCCTGCGCTCCACAGCTCCTATCCACGACTCAAATCCTCTGGCGGGTGCAGGGGTGCAACTTTTCTTCCCATTCTTCCCAGTATTCTTGTTACTTATCCAGCAAAGCGGGTTTTGGGCATTGCACCTAGCTGGAAGATGGTCGGAAACCCCAGCAGAAGGGACTCGAACAGGGTGGTTCCAAAGTGGGAGTAGAGCTCGTGTGTGTGAAGAGATTTAGACGGCGGTGTGTCGGGTACTGTGGGATATCATAAGGCTACCAGAGTACTGTCGAAGTCCCCTACATTGGTTTCGTCGTTGTCCGGCCGCCCGACCGCCCCACTGCAGGACAGATGGACTTCGACTGTCCCTAATCATGGCCCGGATTGGTTCTGCACAAGATGGCGGAAATTGCATAGGCATACAAGAGCTGATAGCTTGGCTTAGCCGGTGCAATAAACACCAGGTGTTGCAAACACTGGGTTCGAAACCTCATGGCGCTCTAAACGTCAGAATACAGGCTTAAAACCTCGAGCTCAGGTACTCTAAACGCTAGACTATGGGTTCCAAACCTCCAGGGCTCGAGCTCCTTTTTTGCCCTGATTTTGTTTGCCCTTCGCGATTGAGACCCAGCTTTGGTTTTGTACAAGATGGTGAAAATCAATGTAAATATCAATAACAGATAACTTATCTTAACCGGCATGGTGCTACAAACACCAGTTGGCCAGGTGCTGTAAACACCGGCTTCGAAACCTCATGACGCTCAAAACCTCACGGCGTTACAAACTCTACTTGAGTAGACCGCGGGTTCCAAACCTGCAGCGCTTTCACTTTTGTCCTTTTGCCCATCGAGATCTGGCTCTAATTCTGGTGTAAACCCTGGCGGGCACTCCGAGACTACTCTAACTAGGCCGACTCGGAGGGTTTGTACATGATGGTGGAAATCATCACATATACAACACCTGATACCAAGCTTAACCGGTGCAATAAACACCAGGTGCTCTAAACACCGGGGTTCGAAACCATATGGCGCTATAAACGCCAGGTTGTGCAACGCTCTAAACGTCAGGCTTAAAACCTCATATTCACGGCGCTACAAACGCCACACTGCGGGTTTCAAACCTGCGGTGCTCATTCTTTTGACTTCAAGATCCAGCTTTAGTCGCCGTAAGAAAGTGAGTTTTATGTTTTGTGTGGTGGAATCGATATCACACACGCGTAAACTACTTAACTTATAATTACCGCGACTGTAAAGTAAAAAGGGGAAATCATTACATGTACAAGAGCTACAATAAACACCAGCTGGAGGTGCGGTAAACACCGCGTTCGAAGCCTCACGGTACTCTAAACGTTAACGTGTGGACGGTTTAAAACCTCACCCTATGGTACAACGAAGGTGTAAATAACATAATTTCTAGAAATATGTTATTTACCTAAAATAAATATGTAAATAAATATGTAAATAAATAAATATGTAAAATAATATGTAAAAAATATGTAAAAAAAAAAAAACATGTAAAAAAATACGTAAAAAAATACGGAAGTTTACACATATTTCCTCACACAATAAAAACAAAGGTAGCCAATGGGACTTGAACCCTAATATGAAAAAAGGGTGGTTTTTTAAGGCGATTTATCGGGGGGTAACGGTCTTGCAACAATTCGACCACCGTTCCCGAATTTTCAGAACGGTTTGAAAACGATTTGAAAACGGCTTCTGCAAGTATGTGCTTATAGCTGTCTTAAAAAAACGCCAATTTTTCATACAGTAAGCACTAAGTAGCTTAGCACTAGACACACCATTTTAACTTATTCAATTTTGTATTAGGCATACCTTATACCGTATTTATTCACTTAAGAGGTACGCCCCTAATTAGTTTATTTTATTACCATTAATGGTAACATATCGAAAATTAAAATGTGCACAGACCATGCCAGTGTCCCGTTTCGGGGATGTTGACTACCATATACGGTAAATAATATACTCTAACTGTATTTGGGTGTACCTCTTAGGTGAATAAATACGGTATAGCACTTAAGTAATTAAAAGTGTGTAACTTACACTTTTCAGAAATATTTAAATTACGGATTTTGGTTTTATTACACATTTTTAAGGGTTTGCATATTTTTTATACATATTTTTTTTTTTAGAATTACACATTTTCTGTTACACATTTTTAGGCTTTACACATTTTTATACATATTATTTTTTAGAATTACACATTTTCTGAGTGATATTGTGTTAATTACGGCTTTTAAATATGTCAATAACATGGCCCAATCCGGCGGTCATTCTTTTGCCCCACTTTTTGCCCTTCGAGATTTAGCTTACTGGGAGTGAGTAAAAGATGATTAAAACCATCCATATATCAATAACAGATAACTTAGGTCAATCGGTGCTATAAACACCATCTGGCCGGGTGCTTTAATCACCGGTCATGGTTCGAAACCCCATAAAGTTCTAAACGTCCCAGGCTCAAAACCTCATAGGCACGGCGCTACAAATGCCAGACCACGGGCACAAAAACCTCACGACGGTCTAAACGTCAGGACACCAGGAGCACCAAGCTTGAAACCTCTCTCTTTTGTCCTATTTTTCCCCATCAATATCTGGCTGACTCGGTGGTTTTGTACAAGATTATAGAGGACGGTGTATATTCAAGAGCTAATAACTTAGCTTAACCGGCCGGTGCTTTAAACACTGCTGACCAGGTGCTTTAAACATCCGGGGTTCGAAACCTCATAACGCTGTAAACGTCAGGACACGGTGCAGGATTAAATCCTCATGGAGCTACAAAATCCAGAGAACGTGCTCAAAACCTAGACCACGGGTTTCAAACCTGCAGTGGTCTTCTTTTACCCTACTTTTACCCTCAACATCCGGCTAGTCTTTGTACAAGATGATTGAAATCATCCCATATATAATATCTGAGAGCGTAGCTTGACTGGTGCTAAAAACACCGGGTGCTATAAACATCGGGTTCGAAACCTCAAGACGCTCCAAACGTCAACCTCATGGCTTAAAACCTCATAAGCACCGCGCTACAAACGCCAGGTTATGCAAGTGCTATAAACACCAGGTGCAGTAAACACCCAGGGTTCGAAACCTCAAGACATCGACGTTCCAAACGTCCCAGACTAAAAACCTACAGCTCAGAACGCGGGTTCAAAACCTACCGCATCGCATACTCTTTTTTTTTTTTTTTTTAAGATATCACGATTGCCCCCTTCCTGGGCACACTGGAAACCCAAACAATTACAACACCTCAATCTAGCTTCTTTGTTCCTCCGCTTCTACGGACTATGTCAATCGTGGTTTATACTCAGCGTACAAATCTCCAGACAACAACTTCAAGCGCCCCCCCAGAAGGAGACGCGAAATCTTGTAATGAGTGATACGTCATGATCTCCACCGCCGCCGCCGCCGCAACACTCCATTCCCTACCCCCGGCCTTCCCCCTCGAAATACTCTATCCACCACCTCGGCGAGCCGCAACACCACGACTAGGACCAATATCCCCGTTGAGTTTGAGTTCCTGTCTGTTCCCGGTTGAATCATACTCTACTCTAGCAGCTGGCTGGTCTCAAGTGCTAGCTAGCTAGCTAGCTAGTCAGGGGCGTGCGATGGTTAGAGGTGTCACATGGGGTCATGTTTCTGGGACAAAGACAAGCAAGCAAGCATGACACTACCGGTCACTGGGAGGCATAACGTAGGAAATCCTCGCCCTATGGCCAGGGAATATGCAGAATGGCGGCGTGGTGGCGTGAAGACTTGGTTTGGAGTGACAGTTGTACCAGTAAGTATCGTGGGGAACATCGCAAGACACTCAAAACACTGTATACTATCCACTTGATATTCGAAATCCCCACTGGCTGGTTCTCCCGTACAGTATCGTGTGACTTCCTGCTCGATATTTTCCTTCACTTACCCACGGACCCCCCCGTGGAGGCATGTTGGAATTTTTTCATGTCACGCGGCGTTTCCGTGGAACCCCATTCCTGCACCCCATAGTGTCAGGGACATATATCCCAATCCCTGTGCCCATCATTTAATCCTCGCGGAAACAAACATGTGCCGTCATCATTCTGCGGATTGGTGCTTGTTGTACCCACAACGTTCGTCCCCACCTCCCCCCCCCCGCCACAACGGAACGCACAATTATCAATCAATCAATCAACCTTCCGAATGTCATTATGTTTCTTTCGCTGCAGTGTTGCGGCACCCAGTCTCTGGCTTGTACGTACAACCCAACATATTTCAAAAAAGATCATCCAAGCTTTTATTTGCATCCTCCTTTATAAGCTCCAACATTCCCTCTGGCATGACCGGCTCTCCCTGTTCATCCTTCACATATCTAAACGGCATCTCTGTCGATTCATTCTTATTGATCTGCAGGGTTGGGAAATCCGTGTACGGGATTTCATCGATTTTCTCTGTTTCCCCTATCAGCCATATGTGTATATGTGTGTTGGGGGGGGGGAAGTTTTGGCATACTCCCTTCTTCCACCACGATCCGCGTGACTCTTACTGCCGTGTCTGTAGTCATCTGTAGCTTCTGAAGGTTCCGTCCCGTGTATCCGTACTTCCTCAATTCTGCTGTGCGATCTTTGGCAGTCATTAGCACGGTGCATGCATCGTAGGGGTGAGGGTACATACCTCTCGGCGGATCATCACCTACAGCACCAACGGTCAACCCCATCCCGATATTCTTGGAAGGTTCAAGTAAGATACCAACCCAAAATCCCACCAAACACAAACCACTCGAACCTCTCTGCATCCCTTGGGGACAGCGTCTCCTCCGCCTGTGGATCCAAAAGACAGACCTTCTCCTTCTCCACGCCACTAATCATTTCCACATCCTTCGTAGTAGCCACAAACGCGTCTTCCCGTAACAACGGTGTCAATGTCGCCGGTAGGTTCTCGGCCAATTGCGGTTGCAGAGAGGAGAGATAAAAGGTTGACCCGCTCGCTGCGGTTTCTGTAGCGATGGCGGTGTACTCCAACGTTGACCATGGTCCCATTTCAGGCTCCATGTGTTCTACGACATAGTTTTTCGGTGACATTGACAGGCGTGTGGGCGACTAGGAGAAATTTTGTTGGCTGCCCCGGTTTGGGAGTGTGATGTATTATGCCGGTAGGGAGAGCTGCAGTGTGTGCAGATGGAGGGGGGACGATGTGATACGGTTGCTGTAGAATTGTGCGGGGAAAAAAAAAAAGAACCCCGCAAACAACAAGTTACACTACGGCATCTCTCAAACGCCTCCGAAACAAGCTGTCCGACCGAACTCGGGGAAAGACCGGAATGCCGAACCACAATGCCGAAAAATAAAACCCCCCATCGATGCACACCACCTTTCGGAACACCCATGCTCTGTGCGCCTAGAATAATTCTGGGGATTCCATTCTGGGAGTTGCTGTGATTTCTATTCTAGTTCCCTGTCCACCTTCGTCATAGCTCACACCACATACAGCGCCCCTTCCTCCGTCATGTCTCGTTCCCTGAGCCCACCCAATTGCAAAAAAAAAGAAAAGAAAAGAAAGAAAACGGGCAATTCTGTGACTGAGACCAACGGTAGTTAATCCCGTTATTATTATTCCGAAGGGAAAAAAACCCAGGTTCTAGGTTCTCGCGAACTTGGTTCGTTGCCTTTTTGCTTATTTGATTGGATTGATCGAACTGATTGGCCCTGTGACAACACACCACACAACATCACAACCCCACCTCTTCCCAGAGCTCTCTTTCATTCTTTCTTCCCTTCTAGTCGTCGTCCATCTCCCACCCTCATCCATCGCCATCACCACCACCACCACTACCACCACCACCAACCACCATCCGTTGTTTCCCCTCATCCTCCTCAATAGCCCAGCCAGCCATCACAATGCTCCCTCATCAACGCAACAAAATCGACATCAGCGTGCGTATTCACCTCATCCCCGCCTTGTGCAACCCCTCCCCCTCACTGACGAAACCCCCCAGTCCCTAACCACCGAAGAGCAAAAGCTCTTCCGCTTATACGGGAAGCTTCCATCCAAGAAAGACATTCTCAAGAACAAGCTCAAGGTCCTTTCCTCCTCCTCCTCCTTCTTGTCCCTCTTCCTCCTTCTCCTAACCCCTCTCTCTAGGAACGAAAATACTTCGATTCTGGCGACTACGCGCTTTCGAAAGCCGGCAAGGCGTCCGACGTCGGCGTCACAAATATCGGTAGTCAACACCCGCTCCCCGAAAACATCCCGCATATCAACGCTAGCGAGACGGGGTCGCCAGTGAAGGAAACGAGTCATTTACATAGTTCGCCGATGGCGAGTGAGCAGCCGATTAGTGCTGAGGAGGTTGAGGCGGAAGAGCAGGCAGAGGAGGAGGATGTAGCAGAAGCAGCAGCACCACCGACCCAAGAGAAGGACGAGGCACCGGCTGAAGAGGAGAAGAAGGATAAGACAACGCAAGGTTGAATGTCACAGTACGATACGTTACGAATACGATACGAAAACGGCTTTTTCTTTTTTCTTTTCGCGGCGAGGAAAAAACAAAATCAACAACTTACAACACATAACATATACAGAGCGAGTCGGGTTCCCCGCGCCCTATGGCGTTGGGGAGTAATCAGTCCAGGGCGCACCGGACAAGACGGGAGGGGGGGGAACGGGGACAGAGAGAGTGAAAGAGAGACAGCGCGAGGTTGTCTAATTCAGTTCAATTCATCTATTATTTTTGTGTTTTGTGTGCTTAGTTTTTCTAGGGAACTTGCGATTGGTGTTTTTTTTTTTTTTTTTTTTAACTGTTGATGTTTTTTGTTTTTGTTCCCACAATGACTCCTATCAGTTTGTATTTTGATGCTCTCTAAATCTTCCCATCATCATCGAATTCCATACACAGGACCCTACTTAGGACGTCAATGGCAAGCGCCCTTGTCGAGTAAGTGAGGAAATACAATTGGAGAATGGACGGAAGGAACTACGAAAGATGGGTTGGATTAACCTTCAAGCTCCTCCGCATTGTGACCATCCACAATGGGATGGTATTGCAGAACCCCCTCTCATCCTACCTCGTTTTATCCTAGGAATAGTAGTGACAACAATATCCGATGAATTTCGTTTGCCCTTCCCCTCTTCCTCCAACAAACTTTAATAGATTGATTTGACTCAAAAAGGTGACCGTGATCATGACACATGGAAGTTTATTTTGTTCCAAACCCCCCCAGTATCTACCTCGCGAGTATCTACAGACTAGACAGAAAAGAGAGGATAAAAACACAGACTTGTCAATCGCAAAAATTAACGCCTTTTTTGTATTCTCGTATGAAGTTAACCGTTTGGAGGATCATAGTATTCCCTTTTCCTTCGTCACCGAAACGCAGAAAAATCCCGACATCCCGAAACCCCCAAGATGATCCAGAGATTTTCCCACAAAAAGAGATGCTGTCCCCTCGCGCCCAAGTCCCAGAACAAAAATAAGAAACCCCCCCACCGCACGCGTTTACTGGTCAGCAGTGGGACGCCCACGGCCGAATCCACCACGGCTGTTATCACCACAACCATTAGTATCTTGTATGCCCCGTGAAGAATGGGAAGGGGGGGGGGGGGGAGCTTACAACTCAGGACGGAACTCTCCCGGGGCACCACCCTCCTTTCCAGCGCCATCGAACCGTCTCCTGTACCCGCCCTCACGGTCACCACGGTCGCCGCCATCGCGACGAGGCCCACGACGCTCATCACCACCGAGCATACCGCGGGGAGGAGCGTTTGAGCGGGCGGCCTTGACGTGGGTAGCGGGGACGATCTCGGCGGGGAGGTGGAGCCACTCGCGGAGGTAGGAGAGACCCGCCTCGGTCAGGGTGTAGTAGTAGTATTGCCACGAGAACTGGGTCTTGACGTAGCCGCGGGAGGTCAGGGATTGGCAGGCTTTGATGACCTATTGTTTGTTTTGTGAGTGATGAGGGGGGGATAGGAGGGGAGGGGAGGGGAAGGGGGAACAGACGTAGAGGTTCTTGGTGTCGATTTCTTGGTGCTTGGGAAGGTTGAAGTCCTTCTTGGCTACGAGGACTCCCTCGCGGAAGAGGTACTCGTGGATGAGCTTGCGGTCGGCCTTGGGAATAAGCCTACACACAACGATATCAGCTAATTGCGTTTTCTTTCTTCCCTGTTGTATATCCGGATATCCCCCCCCCCCCTCCCTCCATGCACAAATGCTTCCTCTTCCTCCCCATATTCTTCAGCCTTCTCTCCCGCCTTTCCCGACAAATCCATTTATATCCCCCCCAACCCATCCGCCAGCTCCTTTCTCCCGGCAAACCCCCGCCAATCTATCGAGAAATGAGTGGAACAAAAAACGTACATGATTGCGAGTCTTCCGGGATCGTGGGTCGGTCGTAGGTCGTTCGGTTCGTCGGCGTTGGTCGTTCGGGCGGGCTGGGCTGCTACAGTTCGTCAAGATCCGTTAAGGATTCGATTGTCTTAGAATTAGTGTGGTGGGGATTCTGCGACTGTCCAGGGCTTTGTACCCTAAGTCTTTCTTGAGCTAAACTATATTCGGATCCCATGTCCCATCACCAGTCACGACTCGGAACTTCAGAACGAATTCGTATTCATTATCGCCACCTTTATCCACATCATACGGAAAGAAAAAAAGAAAGAAAAGAAAATTCGTAACAATCAGATCAGACACTAACCCGAAAACGCCAAAGAATAGCCATCATAAGTACAATCGCATTCCCATGCCGCCTTTTCAACCCGGAAAACCAAGCCCAAAACATAGGGAAGAGAAGTAACCTTCTATGGAAAGAGGATATCTCCGAAAAGGAATCCAAACACCCAGTTTCCAACGTCTATGTACCCCATCCAGCTGAATTACAACTTCGCCTTGACCTCGTTACTCTCTTTGTTCTTCTTGTCTTTCGTGGTGCCATCTTTCTGTTCCTCCTTGGAAGTGGCCGTCGCATCCTCGTTGATTTCTACAGTTCCACTCTTGTCTCCTTCGCCGAAAAAGATGACTTCGACGGTCAGATCGTCCCTGTGAAATCATTTGTTAAACTCAATTCTGTAGCTACGGAATAAAAGGACTATACCTGTATCGCCTGGAGTATGGACTGGGAAGCGTCAAGAGTGCACAGAGCATATCTGTGTTCTTTCCACCAAGAGCATTTCTCACAATGTGAGTGGCAACATTCTTGTCCTCGCACACGAATCTCGGATCGTCAGTCTTGACACCCCATTGTTTGACCCTGAGTGGTGCGCGTTGGCCTGCAACATCTTCCTTTTCGTCGCCTTCAACCGGAAGCACTTCAGGCTTCTTTCCCTTAAACCACCCGCCAAACCATCCCTTACCGTCCTTTGCAGCACTAGCCTTCTGTTCTTCAATCCATTTCCCGACCAATCCGACGACCTCTTCGTTGGTGAGCATCTCCCACAAGCCATCAGTTGCCATAACTACAAAGTCACCATTTTCTGGCTCAATCCTGGTAGTAGTGACGACGGGTTCGGCGGTAACGTAAGGGGGAGTTTTCAACAACACGCTGGGGCTTCTTCCGAAAAACTGGCTCTTGATCTTGTTCTGAGTATCCTGTGACCACTTGTAAAAGGCGTCTCCAAAAGCTCTAGTCGGTTCCAGTCCTCCAAGCACGCGACCGTTGCGAATAACATGTTCTTCTCCTGGATGTTCGGCTCGCATACGCACCTCCTCGGCTTTATTCGATCCAGTCTGGTCTTCAGAGAGTGCAGTAGCAGTCCACTTTCCATTCTTTCCCATTCTACCCAGAACTGCTCTACTATCACCCGTGACGGCAACTTTGAGAAGCTTGGATCGAGAGTCAAAGAATGCTAGGAGAGCACAAGACCCGGAAAGCGCTGGTGCGAGGGTTTCGGCAGCTACAAGCTTTGAAGGATTCTTGAATAGTTTCTCCACACTCTCGTTCACAATTTCATTGTCTAGCTTCAAAAATCCCTTCTTGATAGCTTCATCGATCTTAGTCTGCTCAGGTGCTGTCTTTGTAGGATCCGCGATGGCAGCTTTGTACGTAGCATGCAGTTCGCGTGCAACGAACGCGATCAACACCTGTCTAAGCTTGGCGGAAGTAGTCCACCCCGAATGTCCGTCGAAAACACCCCAAAACATCCAATCACTATTCACAGAGCTGTTATTCGCGGCACCGTCTTCGGACGCGACTGCTTCGGGGATTTCGATAATCTTCTCCGCGTGATCGTCCTCGATGGGGTCGTTACTCGGTATCTGGACAACATCGTACCTAAAAACACCGCGTCCCCGGTTCACGAGATAACTCTCTTCGTTTCGGCGAAGCTTCTTTGTTGCCTCCTCGGGGGAGAGCATTTCGACGACCTTTCGAGTATCGGAGGATTCTTTGGATATCGGGACCGATGGTGGTAGGGTGCCGGTATAGATGCCTGCGTTATCGACCGCTAGGATCCTTTTTCCTTCGGGAGCCACCTCGACCGGATGAGACACGCCAGCAGCGGCTGATGCCGAGGTTGTGGAAAAGGCCTGCCGGGTACGGGCTGAATCGAAAAGTGCGGTGAGAGAGCTACGATAATACCAAGCTCCCGTCAATATGATACCACTGAGTACAAGGGAGACTTTGCGCAGGTTCATGGGGGAGCTGGGCGGAGACGGCGCCGAGTTGGTCGACTTGGATGACAACGAAGCAGTGCGAAGGGCGTTCAGCGCATACCGGTTCCGAGGCGAGGCGGCCCTGAAGAGAGTTGGATTTCGAAGTAGGAGACGAACCGCGGCAGAGCGGTGAGAAGGGGGGATAGGCATATTGTCGTTTGAGGTAGGTAAAGTTGCGGGAAACGAAGCGAGCCAGCAAAGATGCCTGTCCGGCTTATTGCTAGTTGAACCAAAATTCCAAAGTGATGCGTGACGTTGCACCCATAGAAGACCTGACTTATCACCACACCGCACTTCTGAACCAGCTCTTGAGCTGACTGTCCTTCTTCG
This sequence comes from Wilcoxina mikolae CBS 423.85, assembly GCA_014904905.1. Classification (NCBI taxonomy): domain Eukaryota; kingdom Fungi; phylum Ascomycota; class Pezizomycetes; order Pezizales; family Pyronemataceae; genus Wilcoxina; species Wilcoxina mikolae. Next base: position 127,950 of record MU122209.1, on the reverse strand, counting down.
TTAAATAAACGGTTATGTTAGGATTGCCTTGTGTTGTTCGCCTCGTTTCCCTACCGAGACACGCCCTACTGTGTGCACTTCAAGTAGGATGGCATTTCATTGTTTTTTTGTGCTCAAGTTTGCGTCGGCAGGACCGAATACCTTACGCGATAAACCTGCAGTACTTGTGTCACGGATTTTGAGGGGAAGATAGTGAGATGATGACCTTCTGAGGCTAATCTCGAATGCAACTGAATCGGCACAAGGCTGAGAAGGCTCGACAAGATAAGCCAATTATCGACTCAGTGACTGCAGAATGACGAAATGGGCGGACTGTTATTGATGAACCAATTAAGTGCTACGAGTTTGACGCTCGGTGACGAGGGAGATTGAGAGTAGCAATCAATACCTCAGAAACGACATATTACCGGCTTCAAATAGGTACTGGGATCTACAAGACTTGCGCCTTCTTCCTACGTATGGAGAATGGACGAACCGAAGAATCGGGAGCCGAAGGATTTAGTGATAGATGGTAAAAGAGCATTCAGTATCACAGTTCTCGAAATCAATTTCAATTCTCCCAAATCCATCTCGACCACCACTAAAAACAGAAAACGGAAAAGGGATCAAAGATCAGGTATTTGAATATCGATATCAGCAACTCCTCCGAAACCCAGGGCGGCCCTTACTTGAGGATTCCGCCCGGACTTCAAAGGGTAGTTATGTGCTTGACTCTATGATTGTAGTTCATCATTTCGATGATCCCTTTTCCGAAACATGACTGGGTCCGACTCCTTCGACAGAGCATCTCCCTTCCTCCCTCAGAAGGTCGGTGCTTTCCATAAGCTACGGTCCCTAAAAAGACGAACCTCTTCGCCCGAGAATAAGCCCCATTGAGTTACTCCTCCCCGAAGGGAGGAGCAATCGCATAACTATCGTGATCGACGAAAGAATAGTAAGGCCGGTTTTATGCAGCCGCGTTTCCGCGAGAACGTACACAACGGTGAGTTGTGTACGGCGTGTCCGGGGACTTTCTCCCAAAGCGTTGAAATGGAGACGAGCGAACAAGTCGAGGTCTCTGTTGGTTGCTTCGAGTGCGATTCTTTGGGCGAAGAGGTTGTGGGAAAGAAGGAAGGAAGGGAACGAAAATTTCGGCGTTAATAAAGAGTTGTGACTGCCGACTTTCGCCGCGTCTTGGCGCTTGGCGGGCACGTGCCGAAGGGACCGAGTGAGGATATGTGTATAACATTGCGAGGGAATCCTTCCAGCAGCGCCTCCCGGGCTTGAGAACAGTGAGTTTCTCTGGTTTAGCATAAATGTAGGGAAGTATGGCAGATTCAGCACCCCGAGTCGGGGAAGCGACGCTTTTTTCTCTTTACTAGCTGATGTGCAGAACTGCGGTACAACACTCACCTCCACCAAATCATACGCTCGTAGTGGATCCATATTTAAATATTCCAATATATACACTAGCTTCATCATTGAGTAGTTTCAGTGGTCCCCATCGCTGAAGGAGAATTGAGTTGATGCTGAGTGATATGCAGTGCACGAAGCATGTATGACGTTTGGTCCTTCACGGCAACTGGTGGCTGCGCGGCCAATTTAGCCTTGTGTTTATGTATATAGGACGCCCAATACTCAGCGCCTGCTACCTATTTCCAACGGTTCAGGACCTAAACTAGGATCTCAAAACTCAAAAGCGGGTCCGAAAAGCGAGTGTCACAGGTTTTGAATCTAGGTCTTGAGCGTTTCTTGCGCTATAGTAGGTTTTAAGCTGACGTTTAGAACGCTATGACTCGGAGGTTTCGAACCCCGATGTTTACCGCACCTATGTTTATAGCACTTGCACGACCTGGCGTTTATAGCGCCATGAGGTTTGGAACCCGTGATCAAGCGTTTGTAGCGCCGTGCTTGGGACGTTTGAAGCGTCGTGAGGTTTCGAACCCTGAATGTTTAAAGCGCCTGGTGTATGTAGCACCGATTAAGCTAAGTTATCAGCTCTTGGAGTCGACATTCAACATCCTCTACTGTACAGACCTATGCTGGATCTCGAAAGGCAAAACAGGACAAAAGTGAGGTTTTGAGCCTGTTTCCTGACGTTTAGAACGTCACAAGGTTTCGAACCGAGTGTTTACAGCACTTGATGTTTAGAACACTTGAACAATCTGGCGTTTTTAGCGCGATGAGGTTTCGAACTCCTCGGTGTTTAGAGCACCAGATGTTTGTAGCACCAACTCAGTCAACTGCCCAGTTCTTGGGAATACAATGATCCCCGCGACTTTGTATAGGACCTACACTAGAATCCCAAAGGAAAAAGCTGAGCGGGTTTTGAACCCGTGTGCTGACGTTTCGAGCGCCAGAAGGTTTCGAACCTCCAAGTGTTTACAGCACCTGGTGTTTATACCACCAGTTAAGCCAAACGATCAGCTCTTGGTTATTCCATTATCTTGCAGGATCCTGGCTCTTCAGACTATATAAACCTTGCAAACAGAGTGAATTATATTAACCACCATACGCACATACGGAGCATATACATGTACTCTACAGTTGATATGCGGGGAAAAAAGGGATGACACAGATCATTCAACGGACAATGCCATCAAGCCAGCTACAACTCTTAAGAAACCTACAAGAGCGTGGGAATGATCGAGATGTTTATCATGGATCTTTAAACCCCACAATAACCGGGGCGGTTTCGAGCATGGTGTCTGAAGATATTATGGCTGTGGTGATCTTTTTCTCGCGACTGTACATAAAGGTATATATACAATTCAAAGCAAAAGAGTGAGTACTGTAGGTTTTGAACCCGTGGCCAAGCGTTTATAAAACCTAAGGCTTCGAACCCCCGGTGTTTAGAACATCATGCTTCGCCAGCTAAGCCAGCCGAAATTTCTTGTCGATCAAATGATCTCATAGGAAGTTCACTCGCTCTTCCAACCGTACTTCAAAGCAAATAGATTTTCCGTATTCGAAAATACCGAAAACATTCATCCCTCAGGATGGAACCTGTATCTCAAAAAGCAAAAGAGTGAGCACTGCTGGTTTTTAGCCCGCGGTCTGGCGTTTAGAGCGCCATGAGGTTTCGAACCATGGTGTTTACAGCACCTGGTGTTTGTAGCACCAGTAGGCCAAGCGATCAGTTCTTGATATATTCGATGGTTTGCAGCATCATATACAGAGCCTAAGCCAGGATCTCGAAGGCAAAAGCAAGGTACCGGCAAAACAGTAAGTACCGAAGGTTTTGAACCCGCAGGCTGGTATTTGGAGCATCATGAGGTTTTAAACCCCGGCGGTGTTTGTAGCACCACGCTTTGCCGGCTAAGCTAAGCCACCAGCTCTTGTGTATGTGATGATTTCCACTATCTTATACAGGACTGCGTTTGCTCACAGCGCCAGAGTAAAACATAAATTCTGGACAAGAGAACAGTGTAGAACCTATATCGGGGTCTTTGGAGGTAAATGCAAAGAAAAAGTGAGCACCGCAGATTTTGAACCCGCAGTGTGGTGTTTATAGCGCCATGGGGTTTCGAACCCCCGGTGTTTATAGCACTCGATGTTTAGAGCATTGGCGTTTAGAGCACTCTGCTAGATAAGCTAAGCTATCAACTCTTATATATTCGATGATATCCAGGATCCTGTACAGACCTACGCTGGGATATGTGCGGGGCGGCTTCGGGAATCAGGCGAAGCGCGACGAGCCCAAGGCATGCCAGCAAGAGCAGGGCAAAATCGTTAGTCTCGTGAGTCCTCTGCAAGTTCAGTTGAAAAATGGGCTTGCGAGCTGTCGCAAGCTCGGGAGGCCTCAAGGCTGGAGGCGAAACAAAAGAGCGAGTAAGTACCGCAGCTTTTGAACTCGCGGCCTGGCGTTTAGAGCGATGTGAGGTTTAAACCCATGGCGTGTCGTTTCTAACGCATTGATGTTTTAAACCTTTGGTGTTTGCAACACCTGGTCTGGACTGGCATTTGGGGTTTCGAACCCCAGTGGTGTTTATAGCACCATCTTCAACCAACTAAACCATGCGGCCAGTTCTTGTATATGTGATGATTTCCACCATAATGTATGGATTTTAAGCTAGGATCTCAAAAAAAAAAGAGAAAAAGCTGAGCGGGTTTTGAACCCGTGATCTGGCATTTCGAATGCCTTGAGGTTTCGAGCCTTAGTGTTTATAGCACCATGAACCTTTGCGTAGCTGTTCTGACCCACCAGTCGGACCCATGAATGGGACGAGTGAAAAAAAAAAATGCAAATTAAATTTGCACCACTAGGAGGACTATTGAAAGCCAGTAATTTAAAGGAAAAAGGGGATGCAAAGAAGGTAGGTTGAATAGAAGCAAAGCAACGCAAAGTCAAGCAAAGCAAAGCTAACACCTCCTTCCACTGAACCAAAGTGCAGTAAATCTTATTCTCAACATTCCAAAGAAGTCAAAAAGCAGATGTATTTGGAGGATAGAGTGGAGGAACTGGAGGATGAAGTGGCTTTTTTGAATAGCTACATTGTGTTTTTATACATCTACATAGAAGCAAAGCAAAGCCAGCTGACTTGTGAAAGAGATATCCAGCAGTACTTATTTGTTTATAGGCAAAGCTATTTTTTTTAAGATTTTATTTGCATATTTTTATTTGTCCCATTCATGGGTCCATGACTGGCGGTACCATTCATGGAACCGCCCTGTCCATGGACCGGTAACCCTATCCATGGATGGGCGGCTACCACGAATGGGTCGCAACATGGCCAAGAGTTTATAGCTCCATAGAGTTTCAAACCCAGGTATTTGCAGCACCTAGTGTTTAATAATTCCGCGTTGTCTTCGGAAGGAACGGTGAACTAAGTAACGCTGCACTACTGAGTTGGCGAAAAGATTCTTCTTTCGGCGAGGCAACTGGCATCGCTCAGGGAGCAAGGGCAATAAAGCAGGACAAAAGATTGAGCCCTGCAGGTTTTGAACTCACAGCCTGGCGATAGCGCCATGAGATTTCGAAACCTCGGTGTTTACAGCACCATGCTTTGCAGACTAAGCTAAGCCATCAGTTCTTGCATATTCAATGATTTCCTCCATGTTATTCAGGACATACTGTAGGAATCAAAACGTCCACAATGACGTATTATTATTCTATCCATCACTCGTCAAACCGCTGCCCTGAGACGAATAAGTCTTCGGGTTTTGGTGTTGTTCCTTGCAGTGCACAAGTTTGGGAATTTAGCTATAAACGGTGACTCAAGGCCCGAAGGCATTCTTTCCTGAGTATGACACTTCTGATTTGCTCTTAAATACCATCGAAATATTATCAGCTGGGCTAGTGAAACTCCCGTGAGATCACTCGCTCAACAAGAACTATTCCTTGGCTTAGGAGTGTAAGGATGGTGCTACAAACATCAGATGCTGTAAATATCAGGGTTCGAAACCTCATGGCGCTAGAAATGCCAGGCCCTGGGTTTAAAACCCGTGGTGCTCGCTTTTTTGCGTCTTGAGAACGAGATGTTGGAATTGTCGTGCTTGTGGTTGGTGGGGAGAATATGAAAGGATTTGCCGAGCGGTGTGCCTTCCCGGGATGGGCCTGCGTTGTGGAAGAGGCACTTTTTTCTCGTCAGTGATATCGGACTTGTTCATAAAGAGGGATGGTGGATTGCGTGGGCGATGGTAGAGGAACGTGTGCAGTCCATATGCATTACACCCACGGCTTTGGATATGATGAATGTCCCTAACTTATGCGAGAAGTGGATGCAAGTTGTTGATGACCCAATGGTAGGTTTACTCCATGGCAACATTTTGTCATTTTTGACATGCAGTGGGGCACCAGCAAGCTTGCAAGTACTTTGGATCGTGGCCTTGTCCTGGAGTAGATCGCTACCCTGGGTTAACCCTGTCTTCGATCTGATCAGTTGGGATGAAGTAGAGTATGCTTGCTCCCAGGCCTAGCGCGAGACAAAGATGCAAACGTATGACAGAACTTTTGCTGAAGTTGCTTGGAGGTTCCCGGGGAGTTAGAAGTAAGGCGATGCAGTTCAGCACTCAAATTCATCGCGGCTAGAAAAGCCGAAGGAAAAGAATGAAGAATTAAGACTTATGGTGAGCTGGCGCGATAGAAATTGCTCTGCAGCTAGCAGACGACATGGAACTTTGGTAGCAGTTAGAGTGCATGTGCGGATTCGGACGATCTTTATAGGCTGATGTTACCGAGGACTTGGGGTAGCATTGCGTGGATGATGAAAAGGATTTTCACGTTTGGGTATGTTGGTATGATGATGAGTGGGGTGGTTTTACACGTTCAAACCAGAGGATTTTGCTATGCCCGATTGATCGCAGGGGATCAGGAAGGTCAGTGAAGAGCTGTTGTGAGCGTTTATAATGCCAGCTCCTCCGAAAAGTTTTTGGTGCATTAGGCGATCTGAGGAGTTTGCGTTATTATCTCCTCGCTCCAGAATCAGTCGATTCGTGATGGATTTACTCAATATCGGCGGCCTGTAGTGCCGGTCGATGTCGACAACAGAATTCTTCACATCCTAGTTATCAGAATTCTATCCTTTAGTATCCACGTGGGCGTTCTTACTCGGCTGGCTCATCTGCTCTTCTTACCGCCATCAAAGATACCCTTAGATATCCCACAGAAGACTGAAAGTATATCGAAGGCAACAGCAAAACGAGTTTCCGCGACGAGTAACAGTCCATGTAACACAACACCTGCTTCTAGAACGGCGAGATTGGTGAGCTAGAAGGTACAAAGCACATTACCGGGTATCCAAGCCAGGAAAAAAACTCATACCTGCGGCGACGTCTGACGACAAGTTCAAGGCCGCAGCTCATGTAAATGAAGAAATCGCGAAACGGCGATTCAACATCGGAAAATTGGCAACTATACAGACCATTTGGGCTATTGACCTCATCTCAGTAGATTCTAATGCTGCTGGAATAACCACGAGAATGCGGAGTGGAGCAATTTGAAGTGCCAAATTATTAACTGGGCATGTCGTGGACCCGTGGTAAGCATCTCAAAACGCAACCCTAGCCCTTATGGGGTGCCATATTTTGGGAATGAGAGACTTCTTGTCCGCTCAGCCCTGTACATTATCATCTTGCCGGTGCTATAATAGATACTGGTGCAGGAGAATCGATGACTATAGCGTTTTCTCGTCCTCAAGCAACAGTACGGCGTTAAGTTTGACACCGGAAAACGGCAATGAAGAATTATAGGAATATAGAACTCATACAGCATCATCTCAAACACTTCCGGTCGAACCGGTTGTACTTCAACTTACCAAACTGTGGGCCCCACTCTGTACACGTTTCCAGTACGTGGCTGGTTAAAAACACCCACCTATAGAAATATATATTTGTAAAAGAAGAACCTCCAGATATATCTATATCATCGTGTCTTACGCCCTACAAAATAACATGGGTTGGCCGAGTGATATGTCCATACAAGTGCTCGCCAACATATATAGAATCCGGCTCCCCGGAAGTAACATCTCCTAGAGTAAGTGTAACCATGCCTATTCCCGTCTAAAGTAAGCTGGAACGGGCCTTTGCTTTAATTGATAGTATTAGCCAGAAACTTGGCGGATAAGCTATGGGGGTGGCCACGAGTAGTGCGCAATATTCCCAGAGCTTGTCTCGTGAAAAGCGTCTCATTCACGGATACTTTGCTCAGTTCGCAAAGTTTGGTTTGGAACGTAGAAAAACGAATTTCTTTTCAATCTGAGTATCACCACGAATTTTGTTTTTTTGGATGATTGAGAGATTATTGACTATCACTTGTCGCAGAAATCGGCACTGTCCTCAGTTACGACGGGCAACTAAACAACCATCTTCCACGTAAACTTCGCCAAAATTAGCCTTTGTCCTCCTGTTTATCGATAAGTATTCGTAAAACCGGCATGAGATCGCCAATCGAACGGAAACATCTCTTGTCAGACCAGCTCCAGACATCCTACCTCGGAAATAGAAACATACTGCTCCGAGGTTTCGGCGTAAAAAAAAGGTGTAATGAGGTAAATTGGAACACAAAGGTCTTGGACGACCCGCAGTTACTCACTCTTAGAGTTTTTAATGTGAACCCCCTTCATTACAGAGAGACGGTCGATTGATCGATTGTGTGCTTTGGCTATTTAACCCCCACCCCAACGATGCCCCTAGTCAATGGCGATCGTTGGGGATAAACTTATGAGCATGGCTAGATCCCCATTCTTGACAGAATCAGGCGGGGCGGTAGGACAGCCTCGCTCAGCCAAAATGAAATCAGAAAGGATCAACGACTGGAAATTTATCAAGCTGGTCCAGTGGCTCATCCAACTCTCCTGCTTTCGAACTCGCCCTGCTTTATTTATGTTACCACCCAAAACCTTTTGTGTACGCACAGCACATGTTTGTTCCCGTGTTGTTGGTGTTTCAGCTGGGTGATGATGAGCACAAGGATGACTTAGGGGAAGGGACATATGCACTGGTGATCACTCGCCTCAGAACACGTGGTCAGACGGGGCGAAGCAGTGTAGCAGCAGCAGGTGGAGAGGCTTCTGTTTGACCGGGGAACTGGATTGTCATGTCATGTCCGCAAGCGGCCGAATTCAATATGAAAAGCAAAAAAACTCGTGGTGGTTACTTTTGTGGTATCTTTGTATGGGGAAGGAAGGCACCTAGAAGGCAGCTGTAAACATGGGCAGACTTCGTTCGATTCCCCGCGCACACTCACGCCATAATACCTTAAAGATCGTGATGTGACGGCCTGGATACTATTACCTCGTACAGAGCACAAGAAAAAAAAAGAGAAAAAGCAAAATTCCCAACACGAGAGCTCCCGCCACACGGTAAGGGAAAAATTTCTGTTAAGCATAATTTTAACGTTAACGGTAACCCGAAACTTTCATTTGCTTATGGAAGGTGATGCGAGTGGCGCAAGCAGGCGAAATCCTAAGCATTTCATGTACGTAGAAAGTATATAAAGAGTGAAAGATCGTGATCGATGATCGATGAGTGTGGGGGTAAAATCGTTATTTTATTAAAAAAAAAGTAGGAAAGAAGAAAAAAATCTTTTCAATTTGCGAGGATCGGATGGGGGATTTCCGTTAAATCTTTTGTATCTCAGCAACTCAACGAACCACAGAGCTGGGGTCACGTCACTGAGGATAATGGATTGCCAAGACTCATGTTAACGCAAATTCTCCAAAATAACATCCACAGGCTCTGCATTTCCTTCTCGAGGGTATCACAACTACTGTTCTTTCCGGACCCTAACCCATCGTCACTCCCTCCCCTTCCACACCACATACTAGCCTCAAAAATGGTTCGAAATCACATGCACTAACCGCCAAAGAAGTACTACGTAACCAAAGGAAGGTAAAATATGCACCACACACCTTTCCAAAGCCGGGCAACAATGGTGGCATAAACTTCTGTACTGCGTCCATCCAGAGAATCGGAACTCTAGACCCAATATTTCGACCACACTGCGCGCTCCTGGTCTCCACCTTGCCACTATGTTGCAAACAAAATCAGTACATCGTACAAAACTCTAAACCGCGCAACCAACCACACTCCCGAAAGAGCGCAACGCGAGAAGCACGCGTTGGTGGTGTATTATAAGTCCCGAGGCGGATCAATTTCCGCAGCAGTCAACGAAAACGCAGTGTTTTAACAAGAATTTGGGTGGTGCGAGGGCGGGTAGGGAGGGATGTCCCACGAACCTGGAAATCCACTTCCATCACTTCAAATCCCTCATCCTCATTAGGCTTACTGAACCTCGATGCGTACGAACTAAAGGCTATTCCAGGAAGAATTGTGCGTTTTTCCGGATTGACCTGCGAAGCACGTCAATAAGGTGGTTGCTCGGGTATTAGAGGCGAGAAAAAATTTAAACAAGTTTTGCTAGGATGATGCTCGGGTCGGCCGGGTGGTTCCTGACAAGCCGACTAGGATGACTGTGTGACAGCACAAGCAGAATGCAGGAACGGAGAATCATCATGGGGAAGAATCAGGAATAGAACAAATTTGTCAGATTTTCGGGGAAAGGGGTGCCTGATAAGGCTACAGGGATGAATATATTGTACTTTGATGTATGACAACGCAGCAATACGACGCAGGAACAGGTTGGGGCATCTAAGATAGAGCAAAACGAAATGCAAATTCTGGGAGTACATGGGAAACGTACAAGTTCGCCTCCAAAAGCCCTCACTGCATCATTGTGTTGGCATAGTTCCGCGGGAGATGTGAAGTAAATGCACCGAATGGGAACACCTTGTTCCTTGGCTAACGAAGTCCAGATGGCCCGAGTTGCAACATCAGGATTGGTATTGTCTATGAAAGGGTATTAGTCTAGCCCCATCTATTTGCCATCCCAAGAATGAAGAAACACCATTGCCGTGCTTTGCTGGAGAGGTGGTAGTTCATCGGGCTGATAGCACGTTGGGTGGTTATATTGAGGGTAAATGAAATGAGCAACCACCAACGTACCTATGGCGACAGACTTTGCTTGGCTCAAGAAATCCCGCGCAACCCTCACGCACTTATCTCTGGTTTTCAGAGTGTCCTGATTCACACGCTCGTATCCCAGCGGCTCGAGGTATCGTCGGTAAAATGTTGACTTCCCCGCACCCGGCGAGCCGACAAAGATGACAATCTCCTGCACCCCCGATGTTTTAAACAGGGCTGTTGTAATTGTCAGCACTGAACGAGCAGTACCGTGTACAGGTGTAGATATCACTAACGATCTGTGGCCTTCGTTGCAACCCCATCCATATCAAGATACCTTGATGGGTTGAAACGGTGTGACATTTCCTTTGCTGGTTGGTGGAGAAAAAACTCCTCAGGCGTGTGAAAACCAATTCCCACATTCATCGCCCAGTGTCTAGTGTCAGATTAGCCGGTGATCACAGCGAAAACAGGATTTTTTTCACCGGTCAGAATCTGAAAAATCACCCTTCCTCCCAGCAGCATCGCCTACCAGATAAGAGTCCTTTAAGTTGACACCATGAACGTCCAGGTCATAGTCATCCAACATTTCCTCCCACATTCCCACCCGTGGCTTGCGGAACTTGTCTTTTTCCGTTGCTGCATATAGCGTCAATGGGATATCCAGTTCATCCAGTATGGATGCAACTTTGAGTTTGAAAGTCTTCAGATTTGCGTGGTTTTTCTTTGGCGCCTTCACACCGTTTTGGTTGGTGAATATGATAACCTGGTACCTGTTTTTCAAATCAGTAAAAACATGCCAGTAGGATTGGAGAAAATATGGATCCCAACCCTTCACTATACAGCTGCCTAAGAGTTTCCGGAACACATTCGTCCCACCACTTCCAATCAGCCTCCGTTTTTGCAAACTTGTTTCCTGACTGCGTAGTAATCAATGTCCCATCCTGTAGTATGATCAGCCACAGATCCGGGAATGACACAGACGGGGTGGGGCCTACAAGATCGAACCCGGCAATCTTTGTTCTTTCACCTCTGTTCTCCTCCTCCATATCCGTCTTGCGATATCTGCCGACCAACAGGCTCTCATCCACAACCCTCCATGTCGTAGGTTTTATGGGCTCTGGAGGTTTCTTGCTCGTAGCTGTGAAGAAATTACGGACCACACTCTCTACTCCACGTGTAAGCTTAGTCCATCTTACATAATGCAAATAGACCTACTTGTTGTTGTGGATTTAATCTTCTTTTTGGCATTCGTGGCTCCGGGCGGAGGTGATATTGCTTTTGCCACACTCTCAAGACGTCGTTTCGCCGGATTTGACATCTGGTTGAAAGCCAGGCGAGCAGCTGATGGCGACCGTGAGAGAATGGTGATTTTTTGTTGAAGAATCAATGGTAGTCGTGGGTGGCAGTTGTCGGAGTCAGGCTTGGTAGCAAGTCAACGTGGCGAGGAGACGCGATCGCTGATGTTTCCAGGGTCCCGCGTTTAGAATTTAGATTCACGTGTCTCACAAAGAGTTGAACAAAGTTGAATACAACCATGAAAACAAATACTTATCTCAAAGAACAACTGTTGTACCTGCCTCGGTAATTTCCTGTAATTTTCGCTTATGCTTTTCCTCTTCTCCAGGCTTGCCGCTCTTCCTATTGCTTTATGCGTTAAATGCGTTAAAACCACCAATAGAGCAAGCATGAGGCTCTACAGAGCATGTTGGTTCACCACATCAGAGAGAAGTTACCGCCAAAGCTTGTGCGGCAATTCAAGAAGCTCTAACCGGCGCCACGAGCAAATTGGGTATACCCCGACGAGACTCTACATTAAGACATTGTTCACCATGTTCCTCTACTCTGCCAATCCTCCACGCGGGAGTTGAGCATACATAGCTTCCAGCTCTGCAAAGATATCTGCTCCGGAGTTTTGGTGATTATTCCTCCGCAATCCCGAGCCATATTTTACCTCCACGTGGGCGCGATCCTCGTGATATCACGCAGATCCCTGCCCACGACCTTTCGACACGCTGAGCAACTTTGATTTAAAGTGCCTCCTCTGTAACTGGCCGCCTTGATGCCTGGGAAATCTGAGGACGGGTGCTGTAACTTGTACAAAGGCTTCACGGGGCTAAACCAGCCATACATTGCCGTAAGTGTCGGGAAGCCCCGGAATTCCCAGACTCCCGAGGAGAAAGATTGAACGGCCACGCTAAACAGCCCTGGCGGGTAGCTTTCAACGTGTGGGATCAGCCCCAAATCTAGTCCACCCATGGACGGCCAGGTCATTCCGTTGGTGATCTGCTATCCCGATGGACTTGCCCTGCCACGGGTTTGCAGGGATTTACACCGCCCTACAGCAGCATATCAACTTTCCACTGTAGGCGATCATATTCGGGTACAATTGACTATCGCTGTTGATTTACCACCGTGAACCTCAAGGAACCCTATCGTCTGCCCAGGCAAGAGTCATTTCGACCAATCCCCGTCTCAACGTTTCCGCATCCGTCTGGCCACACTTGATCCGAATGGACCCGAACAGTTGATTTTGCGTGGCAGAATAACCTCAGCGTCCGCCAGCAAAAACTGTGAGGTCTGTATTAAGACTGACTCTATGCCTCGTCGGTGGGAGATGTGAACCTGGGCGACGGTTTCCGGCCATGGAAGGTAGGGCGGACTTGGTGACATATGTAGTCTTGTGGTTGAGATGGAGTTGAGGGTCTTATGCATAGTGTTGCTTGCTGTACGTCAAGCCAGAGTTGAGTATTTGAGTAGAGTACCAAAAGATAAGGTCGCCAAGACGCCACGTGACAGCAGCTTCTGTTCTGTGGCTTTGTGGCGAGAAGCTACGAATTTCATACGATCGTAAGTATCTTTTCACAGACCAGAAAAAAGTAGATATGTGAATCTCAAATCGCAGTCCATGGTCTGCGGGGATCACTTCCCCGCGTCCATCTCAAAGGCAGGCATCTTATTGCAGAGGCGAATTTCCGATTCGCCGATATCTCTGGGGTTTTTGATCCTGATTTCGGTACATGTGTATTACGTCTCACCTATTGGGAGGCTACGCTTGCAATTGGGGAATCAGAACTGCACTTTTCCCAGAGCTGCATTCGTTGAGGCCGAGAGAAACTCGAGTGAATAAATAAAGTACCTCACCACTGTCAACGTTTTCTTTGCTTTTTTCCCCATCATACATGACTAGCTGGGCACGGAAGTTGTTTGGGTGGCTTGCGTTTTGATGGGTCTCGGTTCGGTATGCATTTCACAAAGAAAAGTGCCGCGCGCGTCGGTCCCACAACAGCGGATTCCTTCAGAGTATTTGAACATATCTCCGCCTTCCGTTGTCGCATCCTCGAAGCAGAATAAACTTCAAGCAAGTAATAATTGCACGGCAGTATAGGTAAAAGTAGTACGCCGCGCTGCCGCAATGGGTCGCCAATGTGCCAGGACAAGAACTTGGCTGGATAGCTGGTGGTGGTTGTCTGGTTGCATCAATTCGACCCACCAGTGCCAGTGGCCCGCCTTCACTTCTCCACTTCTTTCTCCGTCCTTCTTCACTCCCTCTTCCGTCATTCCCTCCCTCCATCATCTCGATCATCCATCAATATTGCAATCATTCAATCAATCGGTCACCAACCAGCTTCCGCGCCCCACACCCCACGAACAACCCTAAGTACTCGACCTATCGTCTCCAATCCGTCAGGAGCACAAACTGCCGTTATCCTATCAAATTTACCAAAGCTCCAAAGGTGTGTGTGGGACGGGCGCACTCTTCTTTACTACCAATCGCAGTCGGAAAAGAAAAATGATGGTGGTGGTGGAGAACTATTCACTGACGTTTACCAGACCGCCACGCGACGGGAGCAACATAAAAACATAAGTACTAAACCTTGCCTTTCTCCAACCGTGCCACGAAATCTTGCAGGACAATCAATCAGTACTAGCAAACTCCCCTCCCCCATCCCGCGCCGTCCACATCCAGTCAGTACAACCACCGCGCCTCGCCACTTGTTTATCAACCTCCTCGCCTTCTGTTTCTCCGTCACCACCACAACTATTACCACCACATTTGTCGACCATCACATCTACAACCGACACTAATTGTGGCGCCTCAAACTCAAACTCGTACATTCCTCCGCCTCGTCACACCAAATACAATAGAATACGGACCAACATAAATACAATGGAACAAGCTTATCCCATATCACGGAGTCCTCGCCGACTGTCTGAGCGACGCGGAAAACCAGAATTACAACCACTGGATCCTGTTTTGCCATCAAAAATGACTACTTGTTCGGGAACGGTTACAGACGCAGACATTGAATCGTCAGACTCCTCGCTACCCAGTGGCGTCTATACACCAGACAACTACGCGACTCCTGCGCTGTCGGCGCCTGTCACGCCTACAGATCTGTCTCCTCTACGATCTCTCGGCCTATTCGGGACCATTGGTTCATCAATTGTTGGCTCATCGATACAGGAAGAGGAGGAGAGCAATTGCGGTTGTGCGGATTGTGAGGCACGATGTGGGGAGTACGGGCTGGGGTTGGCAGTGGGAGCTGCTGGCACGATGGGCACGAAGGATGTTGCTTTTCCGCGGTTGGACACTGTATCTGCAGTGCGAGAGGGGTTTGAAGGGCCATGTTGTGGGACACACTATCATTTTAACGAGAAACTTGCGCCAGTCGCGATGCCTCCAACGCCTCCATCGAATTGTACGTCGTAAGGAGAAGCCCCAATTGCGGATGAGTGGCGTGGTGCTAATTTTGATATCTAGCGGGTGAGCAACCCTACCCGTTTTCGAGCCAAACGTCGCCAACATCACCGGCAATTGATGCTGAGGCCTTTTCTTCCGGCTCTCTATCCCTTCCACAATCACCAAAGAGTGAGATAGCCACCGGCAGTCGAAGTCGTGCTGCGACAATTCTCAACAAAGTTGTTCCTGCAAAACTCAGGGCAAGCTTGAAGAGGCGAATGTCCGGTGCGAACGACGGTGCGAATCATCCACCTGTGCTTCCATCTATCAACACTATGCCGACATATTCGTCCATCACTGCTCCCGACACTCCCCCGGACGATGTGTTCGGAAGATGTTTTGTTAGACCCCCAACATCCTCCGCAACAGCAGCCGACAACTTCAGCCCGCATTCTTCCCCAGAGACAATTCTGCCACCAACGATGCTATTTTCTGCATCACCAAGATCGCCCACGACGGAGCCGGAGTCGTATCTTGGTTCACCTTTGCAATCACCGAGAACCGCGGGCATGCCCTCCTTTACCAAGATGGACGCTCTCCCGGAAACGTCTTACTTTGCGTCGCCCAATGAGCTTGTCAGCAGCCCCCTGCACCCTCCAACCATCTCACCATTGATGTCACCCATGCTTTCTTCAACTTCGCAAACGTCATTGAACGCATCTGGAGCATCAGTGCATACCCACAAAAAGGCGCCTAGCATAGACCCTGCCACATCGTCTGCACCACAGAAGCCGGTAGCACCACTAACCTTGGTAACTGCAAACTCTCTTGCCGATATGATCGAGGAGATGCAAAGTGAACTCGCGGCCTACGATGCCACTCTCGTTCGAATGAAAGGGTCTGGGTGGTCTAGCCCTCAAGAGATCCGGAACGTTGAGCTCCAAAGAGAGCAGCATCAGCGTACCTGGGAGGAGCGAATTACCGAATCAAAGAAGATTCTGCAGGGGATAAGAAGGTCCGAAATGAAGGATTCTGCCATGTCGAGCGTGTCTAGTCTTGACAGTTTTGGAAGTATGTCGGGGAGCGTCCAGCTCGCGCCTAGCCACGTCACATCTGCACCTCGCCCGAGAATTGATACATACAGTTTTGCGGGACCAGAACGCACAATTTAATCGCTCATCATGTCTCGGCTTTACCACTTTACATCCCATTGTCCATACTGATACGATGTATATATCTCGTTTGGTCATTTTTGTTTCCGCTTCTTAGCGGTAGGTTCACGACTCTCACGACATTCCTTTGTATCACGCTCCTTTTTTGGCCTGGTGTTTTCTTACCAGCTGGTGTCTCTTTGATATCCACATTCTCCTGGTGGTTTCTTTTTTTGTGGCGCATATGGATCATGGGTTTTTGAAACGAATCTTTTTGAAAGATTTTCCTTTTTCTGTAAAACATACAACCAACTACACATATCTTTTTGGGGATTTTGGTGCATTACTATTTCTAGGGGTTGGCTGGGGATCGGGGAGTGGGTCTTTGGGTTTTGTTTCTTTGTTCTATCTCAAAAAAAAAAGGTTATAGATTATTGGGGGAAAACATTTCTTGTATCTGTTTTCCGGTTTTTCTTTGTTCCTGTTCAGTCCTGGGCTGTCCAAATATGCTGACAGCTCCAGTTGAGATACCCTTATCCGGTTTCATTGTTCTCTTGCTACTCTAATCACTTTGGCGTTCTGGCACGCTGACGGAAAGGGAAACGATGGGGACGCTTGCGGTTTCCTTCTTTCACGAACTTATCTCCTGGCATGTACTTATGTCCGCTCATGGGATGGTTGTATCCGCTCTACATATCTTGTATTGTGGAATGGAACGGAATGGAATGGGGTCCGAAGGGATGATAGCTCCAAGGAGTTCCAGCACGAGGACGGAATCGAAAAAAAATAAAATAAATTAATTATTTTTTGAGTACATACAGCCCGGTTCTTTGGAGATGTGCACTACAGTCAGTTAATGGGGCGGCGCGTAAAAATAGGAGAATTTTTCGCTTAATGTTAAAAGTAAGGAGTGCATTCTGCTGCTGCGGGAAAGCATGGAATGTTTGGGGGGTGCTGTGATGTGCAACATGGAGGGTGATTCGGTTGTAGGGCTGACAGGGGTTGTAGACTGAGAGGGTGGCCTTGTATATAAAAATTGTTTAACACTGGGATTCCTGAGGTTTATACATATCAAGAATTGGTGCGTGCATATTTAAGAGAGGTACTTGCTATCGTGTCGTGAATTTGGCAATATTGCAAGTTGTTGGGAAGACGTTCACGAATGGCATTAATGCTTTGGGTGGCGCTGGCCGGCAATTGCAATATCTGAAGACACCGTGCGGATTGGACGTGGAAATTTGTGTCCGTTTGTTTCGAGAGTGTGTGTGTATGGATATTTAAGGGAATTTGCCTGAAGGCGCTTTTATATCGTTGTGGACACTGGAGAGACGTTCACGATTGGCCGTGGCTTTTAGAAGCCGCTAATATCTATAGACGCTATGTGAATTGGACGTGAAAATTTATATTCGTTCAATCCGGTGGTGTGTGATAAAGTTATAGCTAGCTGGAGCCATCAGGCCCGGAAGCATCGAGGGCAAAGGCGCCTAGATGAGGTCGGGCCTGGTAGTTTACAGTAAAAGATAAATGCGCTAGTAGTTGAATCAAGATTTACGGGAGGTTAAACAGCATCCGAAGATCAAAGAATCCCTTGATATCGAGGTTTCGCCACAAGTGGTGGACCATTCACATCTCCGGTAGCCGTCTGTGTAATCGGCATCAACCCAGCCAATATTGGACTCAGGGTCTCCAGGGCTTGTTGTTTTAAACCGTATTCCTAATAACTAGCGTCTTTGCCATAGAAACCAATGGATGGGGCGTGTTGTCTATGGATGATTCTTGATGCACGTGAGGACAATACATGAACCTCCCTTGCTCCATGGATAGAAATCGACTGGGTTCAAAAAATTGTTGATCAAACCATTCCATAGATCTAGTTCCTGAACGAAGAAGCTGTTGGTCAAGAATCATGGCCCATTGACGCTATTCCGCTATCATCATACAATCAACTCCTGAGCTTCGACTTTTGATATCCAGCCACCCGCCTTGAATCTTTGACCGGGTCTTCCTCAACCCATCTCACAAAGAGGCGTATCTTCTCCCTCTGTATCTCCGCACGCCGCCTTACCTCATCATCGCCGTCCACGGCTACACGCAAAGTATTACCCCTCCACTTCAGCGCAAAATCATACTTATCCCACACCACTGCGAGCTGGCTCAACACCCTGAGAGGGATACACATGGGAATAAACCTAGTGCGGGTGTGGATTGCCCGAAGGATTATTTCCATGGCTGCTGGATCGTCATCTTGAAGACGCAACATGAATGGTCTGGCATTTACGTGCTTCGCAAAGTCAGAACCTTCTTTGAAGCGGCCAGGAGCGAGCATGGCGCGAAAGACTGGGGAGGCTTGCATGAGGTGTTGGGAGGAAACTTGGAACTTTTTTGGAGAGATGTGGAGGAGGAGATCGCCGGAAGGTGAAATCACGGTGATGGGTGGGACGTCCATACTGGGGGTTTGTGGTGGGTTACTATGGTCTTTTTTTAGTGCGTAGAGTGGTGAGATTGAAGCTTCATCCCGATGGAGTTGGGAGTTTTTCATGATGAAGGGTCATTTTGTGGAATGGTTCCGAATATTGGAGGGGGATTAAGTCCACGGATGATAAGGCAAGCTTGAGAATTCTAGTGGAACAATGCAAATGTACGCTGAAGAGATTTATTTTGTGGTAGAATTGGAGATATATCGATGGCTATAGTGGACCCGCGGCCGACTTAATGTGTCAGATGAGGTTCTTTACAAGGCTGACATTGCATTCAGACGAGATTACGGGATTTCTGAATGTGACCATATTCAGTTCATATGCATACCTGCACCCACCGAAGTTCAATTATTATGCCAACAATCAATCGAGCGGAGAGCATGGGCCTCGGGCCTCGCCAAAAGGTGGTCCATAACACTGTTCTAAGAAGCCAATAGGATGGCAGAAGTTGCTGCCAACATACAACTGAACCCCCATATAACCAATGTTAGTTTTCCCCTTATAGATATAGATCCTATTTTATCTCCTTTAAAGGCGGCACTACTGTTTAAGGCTCGGGGGCCTTTTAGAAATCGAACCGCCTATGTAATGTCCGCATCGCGTATTCCCATATTCTAATGAGACAAAAGCCCAAGCGGATCCACGGAACTGTTCCGAACTTGTCCGGATCCACCAAGTACAGCCGCGCGCGAGCTTCGAAGTCCAACAACCCTAACTAACGCACCTGACTGCCTACTTCTTCACCCTTTTATTTAAATTCCAGGACGTCGGAGGGGAGTGTGAGTTGGAACCAACAAATGTTGCAGTCATCCCCGGGAACAGTGCCCCGGGTGAAATCAGATCGGATGACATGTCGGATCCTTGGTCATTCATAGGGTCTCACTGCGTTTTGAAACACGGCATTTATTCACGGGAAGAGATCCTCCAGGATTACAGAATCCCATAGCCTTATAATTGCAATTGCCTATCGCTATTCTCCAGGTGCATGGTCACAGAAACTGAACATCTCTCTTGTCATTACCATGGTTCTTCTGCTATTTGACCCAGATACTGCCTCGGCAAACAGGACGATAGCTATAGGATGTCGCAAGGTGTTCTGGATTGGTGAATCGCGTGTTTAGTTGGTCATAGAAAGATGAATCCGGGCGGTGAGCAGACGGGTCGACATTCCTCCACACTGGATGGGGGAATTCTCATGTTACGGTACTAGAGCTCAATGGCGATTCTGTCGAGAATCACTAAACGTTGACCATTGAGAGACAAGAAAAGATGTGCCCTATCTGAAAACAAACTCAAGTCTCGACTTTCGATGCGAGTGACGCCTCATGAATTGATACGAAAACACGTGAGAGGTTATTGCGGCTCACAAAGCCTGCACCTCAACGTCACACAACGCAAGACATACTCTACAACGACAACCTTTTCCAATAATGTCGACAATTGACGGGTCAAGCTCAATGGGCCTCTCATTCCCGGCGCAAACGTTTCAAAAGCTGTCGCCAAACTCCTACCTTCTGCGACATCTCCAAGCAAAGGAGCCTACAAGACCATCCGCGCGGGCGCCAGAAGCTTTCCGATCCCCCACTCTTCACACGAACGCATTATCACATGCGCACGGATCGGCGGTAGTAAGGACGGGAGACATAGCAGTTGTGTGTGGCGTGCGCGGGGAAATACTTGGACTCATCCGTGGCGAAGGACGAACAAGAGGGAGGGTAGTGGTGGAGCGAAACGATAGGGTGGGGACCAGCGGCGAGGACGAAGAGATTAAAACACACGCACTATTGGTTCCTAACCTCGAGCTGGGTACGGATTTATCGCGCAATGGAATGGGGTATACTTTCGGGCTGGGAGGCTAAATGGGAGACTACAGGAACCGGTTGCTCGCGAGATTACCACCCCGGCCCACCCTCAGACTCTGCGCAGTCGGTGGCGGAACGTCTGCGCTCGCTCTTGATCGAAACTACAGCTCTTATCCCAGCATCGACGTTACGAATCCAAGATAGTGAAGGGGAGACGAAAGCGTACTGGGTTCTTTACATCGATGTCGTGTGCATATCTCTCGATGGAAATATTCTAGATACGGCATGGGCTTCGATTGTGGCTGCGTTGCGCTCTACACGACTCCCGAAAGCTTTTTGGGATGCGGATAAGGAACAGGTGCTCTGTGATCCCGATCAGATGACGTACCGGCCTTTAGAGATGAGAAGCCTGGCGTTTACAGCATCGTTCTGTGTTTATACGCACGAGGGAGAGGATGGAGAGGAAAGTTGGATTCTGAGCGATCCAGATGAGTTTGAGGAGAGCGTTTGTGTGGAGAGAGTGTTGGTGTGTATAAAAGAAGGAGGGATGATTGCGAAGATCGAGAAAAGCGGGGGACTGACGGATGTGACGAACACAATTCCGACATGCATACAGAGGGCGAAGAAAAGATATGAGACGTGGGAAAAGATGTTGAATGAATGGTAGTCAGCCATAGTACCTTGCGATGTCTGTTGTCAGGTAAAAACTGATTGCTTTCATACCGCAAGATTCAGAATACGTTCAAGTTGCAATAGTATGTGACATTTGGTGACTACTCGACTGTCACCTTCTTCTTCAACAAACACCACTTTTTGGTACATCG
Source organism: Wilcoxina mikolae CBS 423.85 (assembly GCA_014904905.1). Lineage (NCBI taxonomy): Eukaryota > Fungi > Ascomycota > Pezizomycetes > Pezizales > Pyronemataceae > Wilcoxina > Wilcoxina mikolae. The sequence goes on along the minus strand of MU122209.1, from coordinate 106,632 downwards.
ACACCAACAAGTCGAACTCGCTCTTGCTACTTTTTTGCCTTCTCCAGTCAACCCACACTCCATTTGCTGTTTTTTGCTCAAGCTCAAGTTTGCTTTATTTATACACCCAGCCATCATGAAAAACAGTCCCCAATCATCCCCTCTTGGCTACAAACGTTATGGCAAACAGCCTCGAGGTCAACACTACACTTCTCCTTCGTCTCCAATCTCCGCTCTACGCTTTATCGACCAAATCGACTTCTACCTGTGGCAAGCTTCGGGCGACGAAACCATTGTCCTTAACAAAATTTCCAGCACATTGAAAAATGAGCTGCAAGTTGCCTGGTGAGATCAGACACACACCTCAAATGGAGAGGGTCCGTCTGACAGACTAGGTATAACAATCTTCAGGCCTCCGTATCTCCCCGGAAACTCACCATCAATGACATACGCCGCGCGCTGCTGCGAGACTTTGGCGTTGACACCAAAACACATCGAAAAGTGCTTTCACGCTACGAGGGCGGAGATCTGCAGTATCTCAAGGGCCAGAGCTTTAAGCTAGTGATGAACTACATCGATGAAATTGAAGCCCTGAAGGAAGAGGTCGGGAAGGTGAAGGAAGGAGGTGTACGGGAGAAAGAGGAGGCGGTGGCAAAGTGGAAACGGCTCGTGATGAAGGCCCAGGTTAAGCACAAGGCGGAAATCGAGAAGGAGAAAAAGGTGGTCTCTGGCTTAAAGAATGAGATAGAGGACTTAAAGTTGACGGTGAAGGGATTGACGAGTATGTTGGGTGAGCCGGAACTGAAGAGGGGACATAACTTGGAGAAGGCGTTTGAGAGGTACCAAGATGAGGTGAAGAGGAGTGGGGAGAGATTTAAGATGGTGTTGGTGCAAGCGGTCACAGGTATGGAGATCGCCTAATGGTCTAGACAGAACGTGGGATGGCTAATATGCAGGATAGATGCTCAATTGCGCGCTGATAAACGCCTGCCCGATAGCTATCGCCGTCCGGAAACCCCTACTGATGCGGCAGACCAGCATATCCACTCAAACAATACTGCTGCCCTCGCAGAGCTCCAGGGGGCTATCTCCCCTCCCGTAACAAAAGCAAACGAAGGGTTTCCCCTCCGCCAACGTCTTCAGAACAATTCCCAGCCAGCCTTCCGCGATTTGGTAAAGGACAAGGCTCACCGCATACATATCGACATCAAGGATCACCCCGAACATTCGACCAGGCCGCTGAGTATTGACTGAAGTGCCTAGAACTAGGGTGGAACCGTGGACAATGGAGCCTTCTTACTTCCCTCTTTTCACCTCGGTGTATAAGGACCTGGGTTGGTTTTGGTTGCAGGCTAATTGTTGCTTGTATTGCTATTAAAGAACTGGTTTTATTGGAGAGTTTTTGGAGTGTAGTAGATACCTATTGTACAAACAGTTCACACATCACAGTTCCTCCGCCGCCTGCTTACCAGGAGGCCAGATCGCCGAATCATCGAGCGTAAGCTCCTCACTGCCCCATGAACTCAGCAAGAAGTACAAGCAAGCCGCAAACGAGTACAATTGCATGATCCTATTTAGCCTCATCACGTGTGACTGCATGACAGGGATATGAGTTAGTTACCAATGTCTCCCTAACAGCAAAGTGACATCAACCGGCATCGCTGCCTGTGAATAATCTCGCACATCTCGAAAATCTTCCCTCCTTTTCCTTCCAACTCGGATTCTCGAGCTCGTTGATGCTTGTCCGCAACCGTCCTGGCTGAGGAGGCGCCAGCGCTTCCTTATCCCTCCCATCGATATGGCCTTCAACTTCAATTGGACGCCTCTCGTGGCCTCGACAAGCTCACCCGAGTTCTACGTTCACGCGAAAGAGCTTTTGGCAAAAGCGCTCAACAAAACCGCGAAGCCGTCGGTGATAGTCGATTCCAACATTACCGTCGAAGGGCTCAACCTGGGGACTCAAGCGCCAGAGCTGGAGGTGCTTGAGATTGGGGATCTCGCCGAAGATAGATTCCGCGGTGTGTTTCGGATGACTTACGATGGCGGCGCGTTTTTGACTTTGAGAGCGAGAGTACAGGTATTTTGGTTTTCTCATCAAGCTTGAGCTACTGAAGGGACTGATCGGAAGGGGTGCGCCGAAGGTGAATCCGCTCTGCACGTACATTAATACCTCGCCTCGTTTCACATCGCCACATCCACTCTCGGTTGCTTCCACACCGCTCACCATCCCTGTTAAACTCACACTCTCTGAGTTTAAGCTTTCTGGATTCGTTATATTGGTCTTTTCGAAGGAGAAGGGGATCACGTTGGTTTTTCGGAATGATCCCCTTGAGTCTATGCGGGTTCAATCTTCGTTCGATTCGATACCGTTTATCAAGAATTACCTCCAGAAAGAGATTGAACGACAAGTGCGAGTACTGTTTCAAGAAGAGCTACCGCTTGCTGTGTACAGGCTATCGTTGCGCTTATTGGACCCGGATAATGGAGATGGAGGGTCTACAACTGGACAGAGTCAGGACAAGCTTAGTACAGAATCATTATTATCGCCAACAGAGGAGCAAGAACACGAAGAAGACGACATTGCGACAGAAGAAACGGAAGCATTCTCTGAGAGGAACATGCTACGTCTACGAGCTCTCATGAATTCACAAAAAACACTTAGTTTATTCACACCCACCCTCGATGGCGCTATATTCCGAGCAACCCCGCCAAGTAGTATCTGGGACCATCTACGAGCGACCCCCACCGATGCGCCTTCAACTCCAGCCAGCACACCCGGCCTCCGTCCGGGACTCCATTCAAGAAGCAGCTCCATGTCCGTCAGCGGCGGCCACGTACGGCGAAAAAGGAAACATCGAGTGGTAAATCTTCGCAAAGAAAAGGAATCTACCGCCTCAGCGCCTTCATCGGAGGTCTCTTCATCAGAATATGCAGACACCGAAACGGTCGCTTCGGCACCCGAAATTCTCGGTAATACTACTGGTGGGATGGAACTTCCGGTGCCTCCAGAGCGATTGAGGAAACTCTCGTTGGTTGATGAGAGCTCGTTACTCTACAGTGATTGTCAACAGCCTCCACCCCCATCGACACCTGTGCGTCCACGTCGTTCGTACTTGGAATCGTCGTTCTTGGAATCTCTCCCCAGATCTCCCGAGCGGAGGCCGCAGCTCAGTAGAGGCGCTAGGTATCCCGGTGGGATTGTGGAGAAGGCGTTTGTGATGCAGTTTATGGCGGAGATGAGGAGGCAGGCAGAGGAAAGACAGGAAGAGGAGAGTTGGAGATCGTAATTGGATTGGATATCGAATCGAAATTGTATGAATATTGAGTATGAACGGACTTTTTTTGGGAGGTTTCCTTTGTTTAGTTTTGGTTTTTTATGGGTTGTTATGTGTATGATGAGGATATTTTGCATGGGATAATTTTGTTTGGTGGAGTTTTTTTTTGGTAATGAATTCGAATATACACTTGAGCAGTTTCCATCGCATCCGGTTTTTTTTGAATGATGCGGTTGATCTTTATCTTGCTGTTTGAAGATATGTATATGGTGACGGTTCTGCACACGTGCACTGAGCGCAGAAACATAACTGTACACGGCATATGTCCTCCTCCCCTTCCTCCTCCTCCTCCTCCTCCTCCTCTTCCTCCTCCTCCTCCTCATAGAGCGCCTGTAATAACCTCGCCTTTATCTGCACTTCCTTCCCCTCAACAACATCAAATAAACCCGAGCTCATGACACAAGTTTACATGTATTCATGCCCGAGAGTTCAACCTATATCATTGCTTTACCGCCCACCATGGCCACGATTTGGTCCCTGAAGGTATATGTTCTGACACATACGCCAAATCATTCGGTTGGCTAACTGGTCGACCCATATGCCAAAGAGTTGACTGCTTTGACAACCGACACACAACACAAGACATACTGACACAGGTTCCCTGGTCAAAGCACGGCCATGAGTAAAAAGGACACCAATGAGCAATCCCACTTATATTCCATTATCTACAGATCTAAAAGACAATCTCCGCCTCCAAATCCCTCACCATCTCCCTTACCCCCTCCCACACCCTCTCCGTAACCAACGGTCCCCCATCCGTCTCCCAAAACATAACCTTCAGCGCCTTCTCAAGTATCCCCACATTCTTTGGATCCTGTTCCTTAACCCCTTCGATCGCTGCCTTCTCAAGCGCTTTGAAAGAAACATCTTCCTCCGAAAGCACCACAAATACTCCCCTACAATTCCAATCCGTCTTTACCCTCTCCTCCTCCTCCCCATAGCTACAACTCACCTTCGTAATCCGGAACGCTGTTCGTTTTGGTACTCCCGTAACTACGGGTCTGATACCATACCGCCGACGGATCGGTGTAGAGGGGACTGTTGAAGCCGGCGTAAACACAATTAGCCAGCCCCAGGCCACAGATGTAGAATAGAACGGATACATACACTTATCCCCAGCAGCAGCAACTAACTTCCTAACCTCCTCCCGATCCTCCATCGCCGCTGAGTGTATCTTCTTTACCTTTTCCTCCACGCCATCGAAATCTGACCCCCCTCCTCCTCCTTCCTGCTTCTTTCGGAACTCGAGTATTTCGCGGATATACAACCCCGTCACCTCCCGACGCACTTCCGTTTTCCCCACGAACTTCGTTAACTCCGATAGCAGCTGACCTACCGTAAATCCTCCAGCGCGAACCCATGCCTTTGCCCGCTCGGTCGTTAAGCATTCAAGAACAGCATTGATGATAGTAGCATCGGTGCTAGAGCGGAAGCAGCTGATAAAGTCGATTAAGCGCTGGAGCTCGATGAGTGAGCCACCGACTGGATCCCAGGAACAGCGCAGGAGGGGGGCAGAGGCTATTAGTATGTTGTCGTCTATGGGGGTGGCTGTGACTAGGGGTGTGGGTGTGGGTGTGGGTGTGGGCTTGGGGTTGTGTGTGGAGTCTGGCGTAGGTTTTGTGTGAGAAGAAGGGAGGGGGTTTGGAAGGCGGTTTGGTACGAGGATGTTGCTGGAGCTGGTGGCGTCGTCTTCATGGGGAACTGTCATGGTGTGTGTGTGGGGGGGTGGGGGGGGGGATTGTATGTAGTTGTAGTTGTAGTTGTGGTAATTCCGGTAATAGTGGTGAGGTGGGTGGTGATATTTCTTTGTTTGAAGTCATGTGCGCGGCACGGATTCGAGTGACATCTAGTGTTTTACTGCGCTCGAATCGCTATCGCCCATGTCTACTATAGTATAGAATCCATCTGCACTACCAATTGAAGGCTGATGGCTGTGAAGGGGTTTCAATGTCAGTAGTTGCAGGGAAACGGGAGGCAGGGGTGATTTTTACTATCCGCGCACACCGGATGGCTGTGAAAATTACAGCAATAAGAAGCTCGGGCTGAAAGAGTCTTGTGGGATGGGAAGCGGGGGGAGTGCATTGAAGACGTTATCCTTTCGTTCGTTAAAGACCAACCATGGTCCCGACTTATTAAGGTTCCTTGAAAACATCCTCGCAGTGCTGGATATACCCACTCAAGCCTACTAAGTACGCAGTAAAGAAGAAACCGAGTGCCAAATCAATTTGGATTCTTGACATCTACTCGAAGATCTTGCAATTCTTTCGTTCTTGATCGGATCCTATTGATTTTGCGGTGAATTCATTAGGACCAGAGGTGGTCCTGAAGGTATAAGGACGAAGGGATATATCTGGGAACGAGAGCCCTTGGCAAATAAGGAACACATGCACCCATCATTTTGACTGACGTTAAAGCAAACTGAGGCAGGCATCGCAAAAGTTACAGGTGGCACGTAGTTCCACATGGTATGTAAGTTGAATTAAGCTTTTCTGATCTGCAGCCCTTGCCCAAAGCGAATTGCAGATATCACGTGGTTTGACCTTCACTCCCACAAAACAACATCTACGACGCCGAGCTCTCTTACTCTTCTTTACAACCCACTTGAGGACGACATCCCCGCATTCGCATTTGTTCTGTTCGTTTCAGTACACACATCTTCCAATCAAGTACCCCTTACAGCTAGTAAAGATGTCCTCCAGTTCAATTCGATCACATCAATCTACCGAGCAGCAGACTGACCGGTCTACCCCTACTCCAGTTCGTTCAATTGGGGAGCCTCCTCTGTCTCCGATCTCTCTTCCTCGTCATCCTTTAGATTCTCCTCTACCTGTGGATTCTCCTTCTTATCAGGATATCAATAATATTTTCATGTCTGCCGACATTAGCGACCACGAGATTATCAGCGATTCTATTCACGCCGCCATGTCTCATCAGTTCCAGAATGCAGTGAGTGCCTACCGTCATCTTGCTGTTGTCTATTCCAAACCACTAACATTATTTGTAGGAGATGCGGATTATCGTCTATCATGGTATCGCTAGGCCTCCGCTGCCCGCTCAAGGAGACGCCAATAGCGAGCTTTGGGCTGTCCCTAGAGAGGCTGTTATTAGCTATGAGGTTTGCTTCCTTTGCTTATTCTTCTTCTGTTCGAGAATGAAGACTGTTCTAACGTTTTGGATTAGGGTCTTCTCAATACCCTTCACTCCGTAGGAGCTACCGAGGATAATGAACAATTCTCGATTCTTCTCCCTGATGGCTTTAAGATCCATCGGTTCGTTCTTCTCACTGTTCCCACTGCTTTAAATCGTCACTAACACTTCGTATCTAGTAATTTTTGGACCTTCTACGCCAAGCGTCACTCTATTTTCTATATCTGTGTCTTGCAGGAAGAGAATCTCCCTCCATATCTTGCGAATGCTGCTCCTCCTCCGTCTACTCCCCGCCGTCAAGGAATGGGAGCTGTCGTTAATCGTCCTCCCGCCGTCACCGTTTCTAGTGTTACCGCATTGATGAATGCGATTGGCAACGCTCACGTCTACTTGGACACTCCCATAGGCAATCCGGAGGCCGACAAGATCGCATTCATAAAGTGCCAAAGTTATAACCACCAGGGAGTCATCGTTGACAGCGAGGGAATTCTTATCCGACAGGGCCATTCTCTCCAGGACCTTCACGATAAGATCAGGAGAAGCTACAGCATGTACAACTACGTTCCTGAGGAGCTTACCGTGCTGTACCTCGAGATGAGATGGGGTCCTGAAGAAACGAAGGTCCATCCTTCCGGAGACAGCGCAAGAGTTTTGGTGGCTGGTTTGCCCAACCGCGAGACCTATGTCATGAAGGTTACCCCCGTGTGCACTCCTTCTGTCTAAGCACTCCTTTTTGATTTGGTACTTTTGAAACCCTGTGGCTCGTTAATGTTATTGTGGTTTCGAGTTCACGAGGGTTTTTTGATACCCCAATCCCAATCTTCATCTTGTGTGTTCTGTTTTCACTGATATACCCGTAAAACTTCTTGGGAAATCCTTTTTTGGTCCCCCCTTGAAGGGTTAAAAATCTTTTGGGTTTTTTACTTTGGGTGTTCTCTCATTGGGGGATTTTCCTTTTTTCACAATAGTGTTTTCGATATCCGAAGCTTCCTGGCTATGTTTTTGCCATGAAAGGGTTAAATCTTGGGTATGTACCGAAAGGGGTGTGTGGGGTTTCTTTTGTTTTTTAGCATCTGGCGCGTAAAATGGGGGTTTCCTTTCTTTGTCTTGGGAATGGTTGGAATACTTTAAGAGTACCGGGTGTGAGTGTGTGGGTTTCTAGGCATTAAGTACTGCAAGTTCGTTGGCCTAATAAGTAGGCAATTGAATGCATTCCAACCTTACATATTTCTGATTGAGATCGAGGGGTGTTGGTGCAAGGTGGTGATGCATCCAGTGTTGGGGGATTCTTGATGAGGGGCGTTTGCCGTTGATTATGATGATGGTTCGTCTACAAGATACGACTCGTACAAGTTCAAAGCTGGAAGTTGAAGGGAAAAAAAGCAGGGAGCGCTGGGGCCCGTGGTCTGGCGTGAGGTTTGGAGCCTGCTGTTGCGCCTTGGGGTTTAGAGCGTCTTTGAATTGGAGGTTTCGAGCCCGGGTATTTATAGCACTTACACGACCTGGCGTTTGACACGCCGTGAGGTTTCGAACCTCGGTGTTTACAGCACCTGCACGGTTTAAGCCAAGCTATCAGCTTTTGTATACGCGGTGGTTTTTACCATGCTATACGGGATCTAAGCTTGGATTTCAAAGAGCACGCAAAAGAGTGAGCGCTGCAGGTTTGGAACCCGCGGTAGGGTGTTTGTAACGCCTTGAGGTTTTAAGCCTGACGTTTAGAGCGTTATGAGGCTTCGAACCCCGGGTGTTTATAGCACTTGATGGACGATCTGGCATTTGTAGCGCCGTGAGGTTTCGACCCGCGGCCGGTATTTGCAGAACCTAGTGTTTATAGCACCGTCCGGTTAAGCTAAGCCATCAGCTCTTGAACATACATCGACTTCTACCATCTAATACAAAGGTTAGCTTGATATCGAAGAACTGCTTTAGGCGGTATGGTGCAACAAACATCAACTGGCCGGTGCTGTAAACACCTGAGGTTCGAAACCCTCGAGTTCGCACACGCTTTAAACACGGCCCAGGCTTTAAAACCTTATGCATATGGCGCTTCAAAATGTTAGTAACCTCATAACGCTCTAAACGTCAGGACTCAAGGCGCTACAAACGCCAGACCACGGCCACGAGTTTCAAACCCCCAGCGCTCATTGTTTTGCCCTGCTTCGGCCTTCGTGGTTTTGCACAAGACGGTAGAAGTCGTTTCATGTTCAAGAGCTGATAATTTAGCTTAACTGGTGCAATAAACACCACGGTTCGAAACCTCATGGCTTAAAACCTCATATGCATGGCGCTACAAACGCTAGGCCGCGGCGCGAGTTTTAAACCTGCAGTCCTCACTTTTGCTCTGATCTTTGAAATCCTAATTTAGATCCGTACAAGACGGTGGAAATAAATGGTGTCGACCCTGCCAAGACGGGAGCTAATGCGAAGCGACCGTTATGTCCCACGTGAGTAAACATCCCCCACTGTGCTCGTAAACCTGCGGCTGCCTTCTTTGCCAACTCACAGTTTTAAGACTGAGCTTACCAACCGACGAAAATTCTGGGAACGAGAGCACTACACCATGCCCACCTCGGTCGAATGCACTGGATGATTCCCCGGTCCACCCAATTGATCATGACGCACCTGGGGCCATTCAATCAGATTCTTCAACCGACCCGGATATTCCTAGCACGCCTCTGCCATCACTAAATCACACTAAAGCAACGAAGTCGAGCTAGAAACGGTGAAAGAGGAGAGGAGGGCTCTGTCTAAGCTTGACATGGCCACCTCCGTGGCTGATAAATTGTGGAGGGAACTTGTCCGCTTCACACAACAGCATGGGAATGGCCTCCCAGATGCTCAAGCAGTACTGGGTACCAGATGTCCCATTAATGTGGAACATCACGCCACGGTATAGCTTTGTCGATATGTATGTGGATAGAGGTTTGAGCACAGTCACCTTTCCAGTTCTAGGTCGAAAGATATGGCTGTTTTGGGATTCAAGCGATCAAGTGCGTAGGCTAGTGTCCTGAAACAGTTCTATGAAGTGTGGGCTCAACGAGGGGTAACCCCTGATGAAGAAGAGGCCGATACTATTTCTCTGCGAGGAGCTTGGGCCAAAGTTAAAAGATCCCTGGATTGCAGTTACAGAAGGGTATACATCGCTGTAGTCCAGCAGGTTGGCTCCATGCATCACTCAACAAGACCCGAAGAAGCTTATGGGAGATAGATTTACAGGTATGCTGAATTGGTGCATCCAATTTGCAATCTAAAGCCATTCTGACCTCGCTAGCAGGCCGCTCCAATGGATGGAAGATGCCCAGGAAAACTCGAACTGCGCCGATAGGAAGCGATGATTGCTTTCACCGATCAAACCCAAGGAGAGTGATAATGCTACAGAAGACTTCCCTGTTCAGATATCTGTACGCTTATCGATGGACGATGGTATGGTTGACGTGTTTTTACTGGGAATGTAAAGACAAACAATTCACACCGACGAAAGGATCTACATTTTTAAATTTTCTGCGCCTAACTATGAAAATTACACATGCGGTTTCTTCCGCTTAACAGATAAAAACTTTATACTTCCAGTAGAGATTAACGAAATATTGTCCATAATGAAACCAAGTTTTCATGTTGCCGCGTGCGAGCAGGGGAGGGGGGGGTCATTTTTCTCTCGAACAAAAGAGTTTATTTATTGGGCGTTGGGTCGCCCGACGGAGATGGGGTTCTGGAAGGAAGGGGAGAGGTGTGGGGGGATAATTTGGTTTGGGAGTGCATGGGTGCACCACGAACTGGTGCTGGAGGTCAAGGGGGCGTTTGGGGCTCCGGGGTGTCGGTGCCGTTACAGGCATCTGGATGGCTAGGGGGGAGAATACATTTTCCGGGCGGAGGAGGGGGTGTTTGTAGGTCGCCGTAGGTGGAATATGCAAAGGATGGTGGTGGTGGGGGAGGTGGTATACTGACGACGTTATCCGGATTCTTTGCGGGCGGGGAGGGGCAATAGTTGGGGAATTGGCGGAGAGATGGGGAGTTATACAATAAGGACGGGGAGGATCATCTGGCTGTCGAGAATGTTATTCTTAAGACTGCAATATAATAATGAACCGAGCACTCTCCGACTGATTTCTATCATCTTTGGCGAACACTCTGACGCTTGACTTGTGGATGTTTAGGCGAGCGTTCAGGTAGGCACTGAACTACCTTAAACCCACTAGTATTCTCAGAAAGAGAGGATATGGTTGTGTAAAACTTAAGGGCTGTATGTGTGGGGTCGAAACCTACGGTGCTGTAAAGTCTATAATTATAATCACAGGCAGAGATCAATCTTTTGCTCTTTTGCTCGGCCATAACTCACCCAAGATCCATGGGCTTTGCCCGGAGGTTAGTGTTAGAAACTTTACATTACCATGGTTGAAATCGAGGCATATACAACGACTGAGCTTAGCTTAGCTGGTGCTAGAATCACCAGGTGTTGTAAACGCTGGGTGCGGGTTCGAAACCCGCAGTGCTGTAAACACTACATAAGGTTACGGGTTCAAAGCCTACGGTGCTGTAAACACTAAGATCCCAGGCTACAAACTTCCAGAGATCATCTTTTGCCTTTTGCGATCATTTTCCTATGTACAGTCCTATCCGCTCCACAAGATTGGTGGGCTTGGGGTTTAGTTACATCCCCAAGGGCCGAGACAAATATCCATGAGAAACCGCATGAAAGATCTAGATCTCGGCAAAAGTTAGGAAGTAGAATTTATTTGGACTTACAAGCGATAAATGTGTGCATTTCTTCCAATGTTTGGGAGCTAGTCTGTCAAAAAAATTATATCTCTACTCCGCTCTACTTCATTCACTCTTTAAATTTGTAATCGTATGATTATGGTCTTATCTGTGTGGCTTCCTCATAGGCCTAGGATGGATGGGTAGGATATAGAATATTGGATATATTTCATGCAATGAAGAGTATAAACGCAAGCTCAAAACTTTGCAGTGATGTACCTACCGATCTGCAAAAACTGAAGCCACAGTGTTATGGATTAGAAACTTTACGCTACAATATCTGAAATTGAGGCACATACAACAACTGAATGGTTAGCTAACCTGGTGCTGGAAAACACCAGGTGCTGGTGTTACAAACGCCGGGGTACGGTTCGAAACCTGGTGCAATAAAACGCCGAGTGAGCAGGCTCAAAATCTGCTGTGCTATAAACATGAAGATTACTTAAAGGCTTAAAAACCTGCAGTGCTGTAAACACGAAGATTACTGACTTAAAATCTGCAGAGATCACTTTTATGCTCCCAGGGACTCCGGAGCTCCCTTTTCCCGGACATAATTCGCCCAAACCTGCCCAGAACTCATGTATTAGAAGTTGTACATGCATGATCATGGTTGAGTTCGATGCATATACAACAAGTGAGCGGTTAGCTTACCTGGTGCAAGAAACACCAGGTCTCGATGTTACAAACGCCGTGTATGTACAGGTTCGAAACCTGGTGCTATAAAACACCGAGTTCGCAGGCAGGCGCAAAACCTGTAGTGCTGTAAACATGAAGATTACTTACAGGCTCAAAACCTTCAGAGACCTCTCTCTTACTCTCGTTTTGCCTAACCATAACCCACCCAAGGGCGGTTAGTACTAGTGTAGAACGTGCGTCCGAGTTTTTTGGATAGCCGTCTCTGTGGCAGGCAGAGATAGTCCGCGCACATATATACACGTAATCTCCCGTCTAGCCTTGCAGCGGGCATACAGTTGAGCTGGGAGTTCATTGTCTAGACTATTTAATTTCATAGTCCACAAAGACCGGACTGGATATCGTGCATCAGATCCGACCAACAAGAATCAATCACTTGGCTTTGATGGCTGGACATCAAATTCACATATAACAGATGGCTTAGTATAGCTGGCAAAGCATGGTGCTATAAACACCAGGTACTGTAAATACCCGGGGTTCGAAACGTTACGGCGCGATAAACGCCCGACCTCGTGCACAGGTCCATGGTGCTGTAAGCACCGGGTGCTATGGTTCAAAACCTACGGCGCTCACTCTTTTGCCGGCTCCCCGCTTTGCCCATTCACATTCTGGCTCAAATGCTGTACAAGATGGTGGAACCATTGCATATACAAGAGCTGAAAACTTAGCTTAGCCGGTGCAATAAACACCAGGTGCTGCAAACACCGGGTTTCGAACCCTCCGAGTCATGGCGCTCGAAACGTCAGGATACGGGCTCAAAACCTCATCGTGCTACAAACGCTGCTTAGACCACAGGTTCCAAACCTTTCAGTTTTTGGTCCTGCTTTTGCCTTTTGAGACCCAGCTAGGCTTTGTACAAGATGATAAGAGGACATTACATGTCAAGAGCTGAAAACTTAGCTTAACCGGTGCAATAAGCACCAGGTGCTTTAAACACCGGGGTTCGAAACCTCCTAGTCATGGCGCTCTAAACGCCAGACACGGGCTCAAAACCTCATGGTCCAAAGCCTTATATGCATGGCGCTACAAACGCTAGCCCACAGGGCGAGTTCTAAACCTCCATGGACAGTGCCCGTTCTTTTGCCCTGGTTTTGTTCCTCAAGATCCAGCTTTGGTCTTTATTTACAAGATGGTAGGAATCATCACTTATACAAAAATTGATATCTTAGCTTAGCCAGCGTGGTGCAATAAACACCATACACCAGCTGTAGGTGCTGAAAACACCAGGTTCGAACCCTCTAAGTTAACGACGCTCTAAACGTCAAAACACTACCTAGACTCAAAACCTCATAGCGCTACAAATGCTAGACCGCGGGTTACAAACCCGAGGTGTCCTGTTTTTGCTCTCCGAAATCATCTATGGTGTTGTACGAGGCGGGGGACAAAAGTCGTGAAAGGGTGCAATCGCAACCACCAGGCGAAACAAAAAATGTGCACCCACTCTACCCCCAAAATCAAACCAAAGTGGTCTCTCTGATGCTAGAATATATCTAATTCCGCCCCATAAGCCCTCTTTTGTGTTCTTTATTATGGAGAAATAGCAATTCTTGTGTTATTGTGCTCGCGGTGACCTATTCACGACTTTTGTCCCCAGCCTCGTACAAGATGGAGGAAATCAATGCAAATATCAATAATAGGTAACGTAACCTAGCCGGTGCAATAAACACCAGCTTGCTCCAGGTGCTGTAAACACCGGGTTCGAAACCTTACGGCGGTATAAACGCCAGATGCTATAAACACCATGTGCTGTAAACACCATGGTTTAAAACCTAGGATACTTGCTCTTTTGCCGGCTCTCCACTTTTGCCCTTTGTCATTCTAGCTTCGGTCCTCAGGATGATGGAAATCACAGCATATATAACAACTGAGCCCTTGGCTTAGCTGGTGCAATAAACACCAGGTGTTTTAAACACCGAGGTTCGAAACCTTAGGGCGCTATAAACGTTAAATGCTACAAACATCGGTGTAATAAACACCGGGGTTCGAAACCTCATGGCGCTGTTAAACGCCAAACCACGGGTTCAAAGCCGGTAGTGCTCTCTCTTTTGCCTTTAAATTGACAGACAATATTTCTACTCCTCCAGACATCTACCCACGTATCAAGCCCAAAATCCCAAGTTGTCATTCAGGTTTCCTTGCCACAAATCTCACCCTAATATAGTTGACCCACATCCCACCGTCTTGCCTCCGCCCAACACTCTCGAGCACGTTCTCAACCTCCTCCACAGCCCCCTCTCTTTCATCCACAGGCAAACACTCCAACATTTCAGCAGCAAACAGCCTAACCCACCCCTTTATCCCCCCACCTTCACCAGTCGTCAATTCCGTCTGCCTCAATTCCGTCTCCAGAACCTCGACAACGAACCCAGCATCTTCAAGCAGCGTCCGAAACTCGCGCTCACTCCCAAACCACCACGGTGCACTCTCCCTGGCCCGCTTCGCATCAACGCCCCGGTGTATCATCGCGCTGATCACTGCAGCATGCACCTCCCCAATATTTCCATGCGCCCCGCACTCGGCAACGAATGCACCACCTGGCAGAAGGAGGTCGTAACAGCGTGCAAAGAATGCAGTGCGGGAAGCAGGCGTGGTGCGTAGGATCCAGTGTAGAGCTGCGTTGGAGAAGATTTTGGAGTGCTGAGGGAGAGAAGGAGGGAGAGATAGTGCTGAGCTCGTAAGATAGGTTGTGTTGGAGTTCTGTGGGCAGGCTGCGATCATGGATGGTGAAGAGTCAATGCCTGTTATGGATTTACAGAGGGGGGAGAAGGTGGACGTCAATACACCATCTCCGCAGCCTATGTCCAGGAGCGTGTCTATACCCGTTGGTAAGATTCGAGAGAGAGGGGGAGAGGGGGAGAGAGTACCGGTGGATTGGAGGTCGAGGAGGGAAACAACCCGGGTAGTAAGCTTCGAAACGAAAGGGGCGACAGTCGTGGAGTAAGTGTGCGGATTCCAGTTGTCGGTGGCCATTGTGGATATTGGGGGAGCTCGAGAGGAAGAATAATATACGGGATTGTGGTGAGTATTTAAGTACTTGGTTGACTCTCGCCTGAATTGGGCGGAAACACGAGTGGGGACGGAGTATTGGAGTGGGGCGCTGAAGAGTCATGCGGACGGTACCTATATTATTTTGGGATCGCGGCCGCGGAATTTTGTGGTGGTGATTTAGTTATCTCGAATGATTCCATTGAGAACTATGCGCTCAATTGGTTTATGAGGATGGTAGGGCTACCGAAACTTTTCTCTTCGAGGCAACAAGACAACAACACTGTTTGTTTCCCTCTCCAATCATCAATTGTCACTCATAACCGTAGTTATCAATATTAATCTTTTGTATCTCAAGCTCAGGTGCTGTTAATGAGCGTCCTGAGAACAAGGGGTCAGTCATACACCAGCCAGGGGCGGAACTTGGGTGTACATGCTTGAAATGCACGATACCATCGTGCATGATCTAGCACAGGGATGGTCTGCCACAGCTCTTGATGTTGGTAGTTAAAGGACGGAATCTATCCCAATGCCATTTCAATCCCACACGAAAGCAGCACCTATATGTATCCAGACTACCGAAGAGGATTTCACAATACTATATATGTTGCGAGAGATTTTGGTAAGACTCGTCACTCGCGATCGTCTGTGCGATAGGTATCTTGTCACTAGTAATTAGCCGCGCCGTACCAGAGAGGAGCCTGCCTTGGGTTAGTAAAATATTTCTATGCTGATTGCGAGGGAGTTGGTGATTTGATACGGAATTCTTCATATAAGCTAATGGTGTACATCTCTTCCAGCTCACGGATCCGGAAGAAATGGTGTGCCGCTCGCTAATACTTGTTGACAGTGATGGAACGTCCTGAATTCCTGCCCGACCCACCGCCTGTAGGATCCGAAAGAGTTTCTCGATTCACCGCATTTCCAGTGCTGATTTGTAAAGGGCTTTCACATCTTCCTTGACCACCACGAGTTGGTTGTTCAGGTCCTACGAAAGTGCGACGAGAGCCCAACAAGGCATCTGCAGATCTCATGGAGAATATGCGGGAGGCTGTGCTGGCAATGTCAGGTTTTCTCACGATAACAGAGTAGGGCTTAGGGTTACAACATCAATCCACAGTCAGAATAGATCACTCGCAATAAACTTGGACTTCTGGCAGGGGGATGGTCTTGTGTCGAGTTTGGCTTAAAATTTCGTATTTAATTTGCTTAGACCTTTCGTAGAATCGGGGTCTGGGACATGGTTTCCGGCGTGGAGTCCCCAGGCAAATATCCGATGCGTTGGTGGAAAGGACTGACGATGATTCGCTGAAGATCGCAAATAACCAGGACCACATCTAAGTAGAGTACATGTCAATTGAACTCGAACAAATAGCAGAACCACTCACCTATCGCAAGCTGGCAGCGCAACAATAAGTGGTGTTTGCCATACGTCTAGTGGGTGATTTGGAAAACGACACAAATGGCTTTTGAGAATGTAAACGACTAGAGTTGATGGCTTCTACACGTGATTCATAGAGCATAAGGGCACTGGCAGGTGGGTGTTGGCGGCGAAGGATGGATGAGATTTGCAATGCCGAGTGCTACTGTGTGTAAATTTAAACCTTGGCACTTGTAAACAAAACGTCATAGGTACTTTAGTACTGATCAGCGTTCAAGCAAGAAAGTTGAAGCAGCACATAGATATGATGAACTCGTGGCCTCATAGGCCAGTTATATGTCTTGTATTTAACCGTACCCATCCACAACACTTCACTCCATCCAAAGTTATATCCACGACCGCAACGTTACCTTAACTGCAACCAAAATTAGACCCACAGCCACAATGTCATCACAAAGTAAATATGTCCTGATAATCCTTTCCTCCTACTCCACAATCACGGTCGAGAAAAGTGACGGCACCAAGGTCGAAAAGGAAACCGGCTTCTTCCTGAAAGAGCTCGCACAACCACTCCTTCACCTTCTAGAATATGGATATTCCCCTGTCTTTGCGTCCCCGAGTGGACAAAAACCAAACATGGATCCACTGTCTGGTCCGGCACTTCTCCTCCCACCTTTCGCTTTATGCACCGTCTCACAATGCACGCAGATAACGCAATATGGTTCCTTTCCTTTGCAGAAAAGGAGAAGGAGAAGCAACTTCTAGATAAGATGAGCGTCGAGAAGAATTTCTCTAGCCCCAAGAGGTTTGCAGATATCTCCGATGAGGAGCTGAGCCAGTATCGGGGTGTGTTTGTACCCGGAGGACATGCGCCGATGGGGGATCTTGGGAGTGACCCAGACCTCGGAAGGATCTTGAGCCACTTCCACAATGAGGGAAAGCCAGTATGTACCCACATTTCCACCTGGAAAAGATACCCGGAGCTGAAACTGGACATAGACAGCTGTGATCTGTCACGGTCCCATCGCGCTGCTGTCGATGCAAAAGCAGGGCGAGAAGTTTCCGTATGATGGATACAAAGTAACGTGTTATGCGAACAAGGAGGAGGTATCGAATGAGCTTCTCTGGGGAGGGAAGATAAGAAGGGTTGAAGATGCACTGAGAGAGGCCGGGTGCGTAGTCGAGACTGCGGCGTTGCCGTTGTTGCCGAAGCTGGTTGTGGATCGGGAGCTTGTCTCTGGCGAAAATCCAGCTTCTGCGGACCAGCTTGGAGTGAAATTTGTGGAGATGCTGGAAGGGAAGGTGTAGGAAAGTGGGTTGTATAAATTCGAGTTGTCTCTGGCCATGGATAATCGATTCGAATTCATGCAGTTAGATAATCCGCGGCAATCAACTTCACTGACATGCTGAAGAAGACCTCATATACCATCGAAAGATTCCACATATTGTAGGTTTTCATCTCGGTACCGGTACCTTGCGGCCGGCTTCCGTCCGGACTATCCGTCCTGATATCCGTCCAAGACTTTTGCTGTGGTGGTAGACGCAGTAAATAGTATATGGGAATGTTTTGACTTGGGATATCTTTCTGTTGATAGGTAGTGGCGCAGGTAGTGTAGTTAACAATAGGGGTCCTCACACCTGCGTTTTTGAGTTTGGTTAACCATCTCTCAGGCCAGCGTAATTTTTTTGGAGGGGGGAAGTTCTGGAGGTGACAATCTCAGGCCATTAACCATCTCCAGAACCAACATAACTTTAAAACCTGAAGCTAAGATCATGATATACAGCTACAAACAGTATTATACAAGCAACTATTCTCTATCTAATGCCCTTTTACCATTTCATAAATAACATCATGAATGTCCTAAGTCCGGATCTCCACCACCTCTTTATCACTACCGTCAAATCCACCTCAATTCTTCCAGTATAACTATGAATCCACTTTCGCTTTTGTGTTTCCAGTTGCGGGTCCCACCGGGTTTCCACAACCGCAAATCTATTCACAAAAGCATACTGTTGTACATGTTCAAGTTGAAATGCGGTCGCCGCATCGGAAAATTGCGCACCGGTTGCTAGTAGTTCAACCTAGCCAGAAAATTCCTCTGCATTAACATGTTGCACCATGGAATCTGCTGGAGTTCGGCTCATTGGGGTAGTAGATTGGACGGATGTCATTTTCCTTCAACTTAGAAGGTAATTCCGTTAAATTTGTGGTTTGCTAAAGGTGATGGGCATAACTCTTTACCGCTCGAGTATACACCATCTCAGTAGATTACATTGAAAAGACACCGTGTTTACTTCCAGGTGTGAGACACTGCTAGACCGCTTCTTCCTGCGTCTACCACTACGGTAAATATTTTGGACGGATATCAAGACGGATAGTCCGGACGGAAGCTGCCTTGCGGCTGTCTCTTAATCTTCAATAACTTCAACTCAGGCGCGATAGTTCCACCCCAAGTGCCAGTCCTCATAGCCAGTAATGGTTCTAGATAAGGAAAACGACGAAACGACTTTCCGGATAGCTAGAGAAAACCATTATAGGCGCTGCTATTGTTGCATGGATAATATTTGTTGCAATTCAGCTTCGGAGACTTTGAAAAACTGTCATATGAGTGATATCCGATGATACATCTACTGAAATCTTCGCCGGGATCAAGTGAGATCAGCATCTATGGCGTCAGCGTTAATTTGATGGTAAACAGGGCAGATTGGAATATCAATCCCGGGAGCGATATTGATTTATCTGTAAAATCTGAATGGAGGCGATGTTGAAGGGGTATGAGCGCCAAGACCGGCGTCCAGTTGCTGTTCGGCTCCGCCTCCCAGCATCCATCCCATCCCTTCTCCAGCACTCGACCTCACTTCCCGCTTCGTCCTTCTCCTATTTGCGACTCACTCGACCATCCCCCACATCTCCCATAATATCTCTAAAATGCCCCCGACAGATTGCTCCTGGGTCGATGTCGCCTTCCCCCTTCCTGCCCAGAGCAAGCTAAACACCTCTGTACGCGATGCTATTGGTACCGCCTCGAACAGCCTTGTCACGAGCATTTCAGCTAGTTAACAAAAACTGTGGCAACAGCTCAGGATCCTAAATATCTCACTCTCTTCAGCGACATCGGTAGCTATATAAACTCAATCCGGGACGGCGTCGGAAACGAACCAGCCGCAAAGAAACGAAAGCTCGATACTCCCAGCGCAGGCGCCTCTCCAGCACCGCCGCCCCCACCTACAAAGCCCACCACCACCGACGGCGCTGTCTTAACGGTCGAAGGAATAAGCTTCAGCGTGCCACAGCGGAAGAAGTTCTCGTTAACCTTTACGGGGAAGGGCATCAGCGCCGTTTCTGCGGCGGGAGCTGTTGAGTTTGGCGTTGACTACGATAACATTGGTTAACCACCTCACTCCCTTCGAATTCGTGACAGGAAGCTGATTCTGCCAGATTATGTGTGCTGCCTCCCTGTTCCCGACAAGGCTGCTCGGCAGTGGAACTTCTGTATCTTCCCTGTCGGCGCGGATGGCCTCCCCGGTAGCTCCGGAGACGCTCTCGTTTTTACGATTCCCGATGGCGCACCCAAGACAGCATCTGGCGACGCACTAGGAGGCGGATATGACACAACTACCTACCGAACCCTACTAGTCGGTCTTTTCAATAACTATCTCAAGCCGAGCAAGGCGAGGATCTCGGCGGTCGAGGAGCCCAAGGAGTCGATTTTCTTTTCTATAATCCCACAGAGCCACCGCAAAGGTGAGAGGGCGTTCCATATAAAAGCGCATCGGGGCAGTAAAGAAGGTTATTAGTAGCATTATCCCGCCTGCATATCGTCCACTGGCTAATAGTTAACATCCAGGATATCTTTTCTTCCTCCAGCGCGGAATCCTTTGGGCCTTTAAGAAACCGCTCGTCTACTTCTCATTCGGAAACATCGATTCTGTTAGTTATACATCAATCACAAAACGAACCTTCAACCTATCCATCAAAGTGCAGGAGGATCGCGGTGGCGCCGATATCGAATTCTCAATGATCGACCAGGAGGACTATACGGGCATCGATGCGTACATCAAAGCTCGGAAGCTTAATGATGCATCCATGGCCGAGAGCAGAAGAGCAAAGAACTTTAATGTCAACGGCAAGACTGATGGTGGTGACGCGGAAATGGGAGGGTTGGGCGAACTTGAAAAGGCACTATTTGATGCCGAAGACGAGGAAGAAGAAGATTATGTTCCTGATGGCCAGGATGATGACGAGGGTAGTGGACACGATAGCGATGGGAGCGGAAGTGATGAGGATAGCGACTCAGACGAAAATGGGGAGATGGAAAGTGATGGCGAACACAGCGTGGATCTGCAGGATGAACTCGGATCCGAGATGGAGGATGTGGAACCTGACGCCCCCAAGCCGAAAAGAGTTAGGAAGGGTAGAGTGTGAGAGCATTGCGTAGGAGGGTGTGCGATATTGGACGCTGGCGAACAAAAGTAGCAATTTTTATGTTATGGGGGGTAGAGGGTTGGCTTTTTTTGGTCCTGGGTCGGTGTGTATCCGTACTTATATCATCTGGTACATCCGCAAGTCTGTCTGCATCGTCAGAGTAGCTTTTATGGTTATTATACGGGATAACCATCTGTATTATCTAGAATAACGATGTTTATGCTGGATAACGCTGTACACAACTAGCAAAAGTAGCTTAAAGCAGCTTTTCCATACCCACCTCAAGCTCTCACCTTCACTAGCCTACAATTCAATATCTCCGTCCCGTTCCATTCCTCTCCACCGCCATCGATAGATCCGCCAAGTAATGACCAAGGCCGTTAGCAGAGGAAGAGCTTGTGGAAACAAAAACAATTGAGAAAGCTACAATTACAGTACATCGCTACAGCGGTCATGAAGATTGCAGAGGGTTAATGGGTAGAGGGCGGTTATGCTACGTATACGTAGTTACTCTGAATTCATCTGATCGTGACTCCCACCAATTGCAAGCAGCTTAAGTTAAATCCCTAGGATATCAACCGGGAAAATTTACCCTGTAGTACGCTCCTTTCTCTCGTGGTTTTGAATCACTGGCCTGGGAGTGACGCCAAAGAATGAAACTGGATGCGATTGACCACTCGCCACTCCGATCGCCACTCCGATCGCCACTCCATCGGACTCCGACGGGATCTCCGGCTCTCTCTCTTGTATATAAGTCATGGGTTCTACCTTTAGATAAATCAATAGACTTCGTCTGCATTCTATAATTGAACAACTCAAGAAGTTGGAGGTATGGGTGATAGCTCATGATGCCGCTGCGAATTGTAGTGAAAGGGTTGCTGGGTGAGTATTTTCGATTAATATTGCTATCTTCCCATGTGAGGATATTATCCGGAGTGAATACCTGAGTACGGTATGGGATACATCCCATTCAAGCCATATACTCGGGCCAGCTGGGGTACCTGGACACAGGCGAGAGCCCAAGTATTCGACTTCTCTTATTTGCATTCAATCGTACACTCGTCACCACGCAAGTCGGGTGCAGTCGCAGCCTTGCGCTCCCGGAGGCTATAGACCTGGCGTGAGTATATATTCTTATACATGTGGGTAGTTAATGGGGAAGTTAACTGTTCCGGGTACAGCGAACAAACCGAGAGCAAAATAAAGAGAACAGGTTTAGAACCTTGGTGTTGTAAATACCAAGGACGTTTACAACGCCTGGTATTTGTAGCACCATGTACTGCCTGCTAAGCTAGGCTTTAGTTCATGTTTATTAGAAGATCTGTCCAGTCATAAATTTTGCCTGGTAATGGCGGGAATGGTGGGTGAGAGATTGAAGCGGAGATCTACAGTAATACGGTTCCATAACCACTGGTCGAGGCTGGAATGGCCATGGCCTCGCTTTCGCCACTGTGACCAGGCACTCAGCTCCAACGCGAGAACCGCAGTAGCAGCGTCATTCCCATTGTCAAGGTACGGTGTCTTTTGTCGGGTCCAGCGCGGACGGGGAAGAATCTTGTTCAGTCTATTCAACACCGATAGCACAGACGGATGAATAAAATATACTCATTACCATATATTTCGGGGAATCAATGTGACACGTACGAGAAAGACGTGGATATATGACATATTTTCTCGCCCATCACAAAGCAGTAGATTACGGTTATCAACACCTCATCTGGGCTCCAAGACAATCAAATAACAAGAGCTGATCGTTAGCTTAACTAGCAGATCATGGTGTTATAAACACCAGGTGCAGTAAACGCCAGACCACAGGTTCAAAACCTGCGGTACTCACTCTTTTGCCTTGTGATCCTAGTTTAGGTCCGTTTAAGATGGTAGAAATCATCACTTATGCAGCAACTGATCACTTGGCATAGCCGGCGCTACAAACACAAGGTGCTGTAAACACCAGGGTTCGAAACCTCATGATCATAACGCTTTAAACGTCGGTTGGCTCAAAACCTCATGGCGCTACAAACGCTACACCAAGGGTTTCAAATCGGCAGTGATAATTCTTTTGTCCTGTTTTTCCCCTTCGAGATCCGGCTTTGGTTTTGTACAAGATGATTACAGACACTGCTTGTTTAGGAGCTGATGGCTTAGCTTAGCCGGTGCTCCAAACACCAGGTGCTGTAAACACCGCGGTTCGAAACCTCATTATGCTCTAAACGTCAAGACACGCAGGCTCAAAACCTCATGGCTCAAAACCTCATGGCTCAAAACCTCATGGCTCAAAACCTCATGGCGCTACAAACGCTAGACTACGGGTTCTAAACTTGCAGTGCTCATTCTTTTTGCCCAGCTTTTGCCCTTCAAATCCAGTTTGGTCTTGTACAAGATGGTAAAGGTGGTGGCATATACAGGAGCTGATAGCTTAGCTTAGTCGACATGGTGCTATAAACATCAGCTGCACGTGCTGCAAACACAGGGTTCGAAACCTCCAAGTCAAAGTCGTTCCAAACGCCAGGACACGGCTAGGGCTCAAACCCTCATGGTGCTACAAACGCTAGTCTATCGGCTTCAAACCTGTAGTACTCACTCTTTTGCACTTCAACATCCAGCTTCGGCTCTAAGGTGGTTGTCAAAACTTTCCTCTTCTCGAACTCCTCACTGGTGGCCCCCTACGCCACCAACGGCCCTAAGGTGTTTATCAAGCTACCAGAGACCATCCTTCCAGTGTTCCTAACCGGTCAGTCCGTTCAGATATGATGGCGGCCGCGCCGGTCTATGCCAAGGGCGGCTTTCAAAAAGCCCGGCCGGATCTGACCGGACTACAGATCTGTACATTGCCGGGCGGTCGATCTGAGCCTTCCCTTAACCTCACCGGTAAACACTGAAGCCACCAAGAAGGTGTTTGTCAAGCCACCCGAGACACACGTTCCCTCGACGGTCAACGGCTCTACCACCAACGACCCTAAAGTGCCGCACGTTGCAGAAAAAGTTCAGCAATTAGGTTGCAGAATTATCGGCTATCTAAAGCCATTTGACGATACATTGCAGTTATTATTGTTGTCGAATAGGATTCTAGGAATGATGAGTTCCACATCCACACACAGGCCTCTTACCAACTAACATGTATTGAAGATGTTTGGTGGTGCATTCGCGGTATTCAGTGTGGTCTTCCACTTTTTCGTTCCTGACGTTCCAGGAGGAGTTGAAGGAGCTTTTGGGGAGGTGAGCGGAGGTGGGGAGACTCCGGGCTGAGATCTTGAACAGGCAAATCAAGAAAGGCGAGGAAGGGGAGGCGAGTCTTCGTCGCTGGTTGCAGAAGATCTTTTAAGAACTCGTGGAGGAGCTCAGTGTACGGTATGAAACCCACGGTGGCCAGGAACCCTAATACGAGTACAAGTCCCATTGGATCAAGCCGATTCAGATCTCAAAGTAAGTATCACTTCCGAAATTCTTCATCACCCAGCGCTAATTATGAACTAGATTGGAACGATCATCTCGAGTTTTGACAAGCCCAGTGCAGTCATCCCATACTCACGATCTATCTTACATGTGGATGAGGCCAGGGACATCACAGGGACATCATTGTTTACGATGAGAATGAATGTCTACTTCAACAGATATCAACTTACAGTCGGTTGACCCGTCCGTTCGGCAGAGCAACGAGAAATTATTGCTGCGGTGCAGTACACGTGGGAAAGAGACGCATTATCACGATTCGTAGTTTCGAACTCGTTCTGGTTATATAAGAATGAGTGCTAGAAATATGATTTGCAGAGTTGGTTATGCGTCCGGATGAGGGGCTTCAAAATATGTTATTGTGTTTATTTTCAATTGAGCAGTTGACTGTCACTGTGTGATGGGGCATCCACATCTCAGCCCTCCCCTAGATTTTTCTCGTGAACGTGCGTGTGCACTGAGTAATTTGTTTTTATTCTCTGATGTTGGATGGGGTAGTGAATAGATGATTTTCTCCACGTTGCGAGAGATGTTTCAACTTCTATCCCAGAACCACACTCTCTATCATCAACGGCTCAAGAAACGGTGTTATCAGAATACGAAGCCCCACACCGAATGATGGAGAATAACTTATCATGGGATTAGGTCGATATCTACACCTGAACTTTCATTCACCACATTCTAGAAGCCTAGTACGTACCTACACGGCTCTCAATCACATCGAACACCCAAAAGACGAAAAAAAAAAGCCAAAGAAAAGAACAAAAAAACGTACTTCGCGTTTTCCAACACCAAAACCAAAGAAGAAACTCCAGACAATATCTGATATCATTTCCCTGCGCCCGATCGATCCCAAAAAAAGCCCCCTCACCATTTTATGCCTTCTTGGATAATAAATTCAACGCACTACCGGCCAACACAAACCCGCTCTGGTCCTTACTAAACGTATGCTTAACCGGGATAATACACTTCTTTCCATCCTTCTTTGTAACCTCAAGCTTCACCTCCCCCTTCCCACCATTCTTCAACATCTCCAACAGTCCCACAGTCGTAACGCTATCACAACTTCCAATCAATTCATAGTCCTTCTCATCCGCAAAAGTCAACGGAACAATCCCCTGCTTCTTCAAATTCGTCTCATGGATTCTCGCAAAGCTCTTTGCCAGAATCACACGACCACCAAGGTACCTAGGCTGCAGGGCAGCATGTTCCCTCGCCGATCCTTCTCCATAATTATTCTCCGCAACAACCAACCATTCCAACCCTTCCTTTTGCCACTTCCGTGCTAGCTCCGGAATCCCCATTGATTTCCCGTCGAAATCGTATGCAACGTTGACTTCCCCCGTTTCTGCGTTCATGGCGCCGATAAGCGTGTTGTTTGATATGTTTTCGAGGTGGCCCTTGTATTTTAGCCATGCGCCTGCGGCGGAAATGTGGTCGGTTGTGCATTTCCCCTTGACTTTGAAGAGGACTTTGAGGTTCTTGAGGTCGGAGTTTCCGAAGGGTTTGAACGGTTCTAGGAGGGCGAGGCGGTTGGAGGTTGGGGAGACGACGACGGGGGTTGAGGGTGAGGGGGCGGTGGTGGGGGAAGGCATGAAGGCGAGGTTGCCGGGGATGAAGCCGCTGGAAGGGAGTTCAGGGCCGGTAGGTGGGGAGAATTTGAAGCTTCCTCCGTTGGGGGTGGGGAGGGAGTCGGTCATTGGGTTGAAGGTGGTGCTGCCGGAGTAGATCATGGCTGTGACAAGCTGTGAGGTGGTTAGCAAAAGTATATGCGGTTGAGGATGAAGGGAAAGGGATATACCTCGGGCGAAGTGAGAAAGTTCATAGTCTCTGCATTGCCATCGTTTCGGGAACGGAAGTTACGGTTGTAGGAGGTGAAAATAGCGTTGCTGTCGCCCTTCTGCACATCATCCGTACGCTTCCACTGGCCGATGCATGGACCGCAAGCGTTAGCAAGAACGGTTCCGCCAGCCTTCTCAAACACTTCGAGAGTCTCGTCTCTTTCGAGGGTAGCCCGAATCTGCTCGCTTCCGGGAGTGACGAAGAAGCCAACCTTGGGCTTCAGACCGGCTGATTCGGCTTGCTTGACCAGGTGCTCGGCGCGCAACATATCCTGATAAGAACTGTTCGTGCATGATCCAATAAGACCGGCAGAGAGCTTCTCAGGCCATTGGTTCTCCTTCACGACTTCCTTGAACTTTGACAAAGGCGTGGACAAGTCGGGGGTGAAAGGACCGTTGATATGGGGCTCCAACTCGGAGAGGTTGATAGTGATAACTTCATCGTACTTCGCATTTTCATCGGCTCGCAAAAAGTCATGTTTCTGGTTGACCTGGGTCGCAGCCTCGGCGACGGACGCGCGGCCGGTGGCATTCAAGTAGGCAATCGTGCTCGGGGTCATAGGGAAGAGCGACGTTGTGGCACCAACTTCAGCACCCATGTTGCAGATGGTTCCCATTCCGGTGGCACTGAGTGTCTCGACACCAGGTCCATGGTACTCAATGATGTAGCCAGTACCTCCACGAACCGTCAACTTTCCAGCCAGATGAAGAATCACATCCTTGGGAGTAGCCCATCCGTTCAGCTTTCCCTCCAGTCTCACTCCAAGAATCTTAGGCGCCCTCAACTCCCACGGCGCATCCACAAGGGCATCGACTGCATCCGCACCACCAACACCAATCGCAATAGCACCCAAACCACCACCATTAGGAGTATGCGAATCAGT
Organism: Wilcoxina mikolae CBS 423.85; assembly: GCA_014904905.1. NCBI lineage: Eukaryota > Fungi > Ascomycota > Pezizomycetes > Pezizales > Pyronemataceae > Wilcoxina > Wilcoxina mikolae. The sequence goes on along the minus strand of MU122209.1, from coordinate 79,756 downwards.
TCCCAGCATCATCAATCCCGGCGCCGCATAATTCTCCAACACAATCTGATGGATAATACCGGATCCGGGAGCCCAAAAAGCGATACCATACTTCTTTGCCGCCGACTCCAAAAAGTCAAAAACCTCCTTATTCCCCTCAATGCTTTTGGGCAAGTCGACATCCGCACCCCGCTCTCCAACAATCATGTGATCACAGTGAATCGATGCCGGTACAGCGGTTTTGGGGAGTCCGCAAGTCATGAATTGAAGTAACGCCATCTGTGCGGATGCATCCTGCATGGCCACTCGGTCGACCTTGAGCTTGAGGTAAGCTTCTCCCCGAACATTTCCACCGAGACCGCCCAATGACTCTTCGGGTTTGTCGAGATGTGAGTATAGGATCTTCTCGGCGAGCGTGAGACCTTGTCTGGAGCCAAGTACTCTTCGAACCTGTGAGAGGTTTTGAACGAGTTTGGAGTAAGGAGGACAAATGTCTGGACGTGCGGTGGCGGTATTTGGCGATACAGATGCCAGGTTTCGTCTTTGGAGCTGGCGAAAGCTCTAGAAGCACAATTGTCAGCGGGGTTTCCAAACGAAATGGGCGTTTGAGATAATTACCAATGATCGGCCGGCACGCGCCGCTTGGGACAATCTGGTGAACTGCATATTAGTGTAACTGCGATTCTCTCCTCAGGGCAAAGGTGCGAAAGTGGAGAACAAAAAGAACCGAAACTCCTCCCAATTGACACCGTCGAAGGCAGGCGGAAGGCGGCTGGGGGTGCAGAATTTTGTAGGGTTCAGAGACCCTGTCGCGGCTGAAAAAATGGGGATATGCAACCAACCTTATTGGTTAGACTCGCTAGTGCCTGAGCTCCGCGTTTGCGGTCACGTGGTATCACTCGGTAGACTGTGGAGTTTGTGGAATGACCTGTGGGCTTGTGCACTGACAATAGAGAGACAAAAAGAGCCTTGGAGATATTTAGAAAGAAAGCTACACATCCTGGAGTCCTTCGTGTTGTACTCTAGATGGATCGGATCTGTAGACCATTGTATCTTCCGTAACCCTTTGGTCACTCATTTTCCAGATCCCTGTTAAGTGGGCTGTATGGTGATAGCTCGCAGAAAACGGCTCTTCATTTAATCGTCCCGGGCTGCTGGACAGATATTATATTAACATCATATTAATTTTACTTTCATTGCATTCTTCCACCACAGCTAACCATCCCTTACAAACCCTTCATCCTCCTCACTCCTCAACACCCTATCAAACTCTACTCTATTCTCCAACAGAAACCTTCCATTAGGTATATCATTCCCCTCCGCCCTCCTCAGTCCATCTTCCAAACTCTGCGATATCCCAGCCTCAACATGTCTCCTCGCCAACCTCCTCTTCGCCGTATCCTCATCCACCTCCACAAGCCACCGCTCATCGAAGAGGGAAGACACAACCGCCCACTCTTCCGGCGCCGAAAGCGAAAGATATAGTCCTTCGAAAATAAGGATTCTGTAGCACACACTTAATTATAACACGCACCCACATACACACATATATTCCCATACCTCTGTCCAGGAGTAATCAAAATATCACCCTCCACGGGATCCTTCACCTTATGATCAAAGCTCGGCGCAAACAACGTCTCCTCAATCGGTTCTCTACACTCTTTAACCAGCTTCGCGAGCGCAACGGGATTAAACGTCCAGTGCGCGCCTCTGCAGAAGTGGGCATGTGCGGGATCGGGCATTTTGTCGAGCTCTGCGCGGGTTAGGTGGTATCCATCCTACTTCTTTCAGTACAGTTACAAAACAAAAGGAGGGGGGGAGAGGAAAACCATGGGAATCATAGCTGCTACTTCATATCCAATTTTTTGGTTGATACCACGGACGACACGGGATACGAGTGTGGTTTTTCCACTGCCGGGAATACCGGCAACGGAGATTAGGAGGCGGTGCGTAGGGGGGACCGTTTCGAAGCGGGCTGGAGAGGTGGTTCAGTGGAGAGAGATAGGGTTAGGGATGGGATGGAGAGAAACCGATGGTGGATTGGATGCAGGAATCGACCTGCGCTTGCATGTTTGTGGCGTTCTGGTGGGACTACAGATTGCAAAATTGATATGCTTGATGTTTGCTTGATTGTAGATGGATGTCAGGTCAAGGTTGCGCTTATCGATTGCTGCTCTAGATAGAAGCGGGGTCGATCGCGGGGTTAGGTTAGGTTGGTAGTGGTGCTCTCCCGGGCCGCGCCGGTAATCCCCGCGATCTGCGAGCTGCCGGTTCTGTAGACAGTTGCTTCTACTAGAGAACTCGAAACTCGAGTTGATATCCATGACATTGCTTCGTACATTTCTCGTATGGCCTTCTGGATCCGTCTTGACTCCACTCTCTTCTGTCACCATATTATCGAACGGAACGATAAACAAAACCACAACATGTAAGCACAGAAACCTTGGGAGTGTTTCAGTTTCTCATTGTCAGCTACACCTATATGTCACAGCCCGAATGTAATACGATTACGATCAAAGAAAATGTAAGCGTGCAGGCAGCATCTCAAACGTTTGCTGCTTTTCCCAGTTTCAATTCCGGCATCCTCTAGCTTGTTTTTTCTCTACAACGTGTGTTTTTGTTTTGTTTTTGTTGTAGCCCGGAATAGACATATATGCATACGGTTTTTCGTTCCATCGAGATTGGCAGACCGGGCTACTGCTGCATTGTTTCTTAGTTGCATGAATTGAGGAGTGTGTTCCGACGTCGACTTCACTTTCAAGCTTAAGCCCACCACCCTTTGCCTGCACCCCGCCCTTCAGCTTTCTAGATAGAGTACTTCACCTCCACAATGCAATGAATCGAACGAAAATCTAGATCTCTCGAACCTGCCTGCAATGCTGACGGTCAGTTCTTGGTCAATGCACCGTTACTTTTTCTTGGTAGTTTAGGTTATCATGATAGCGGGGCAGGTTTATGCCAAATTGTCTCGGCAGTAAGCAATTGCAAAAACCCGGCGGTGTTTCACAACTTATAGGGCTGAGTTCCAAGGTTTTTTTCTTTGCTCCATGCATGCACCCATAGGGCTGAGTTTCATTTATTCCTGAATCGGAGGTATGTGTGCGGTGTGTGCGAGATTGATTGGGGAATGTGTTTCCGTTCTGTACATAACAACCTTATGCGTCGGGGCCGTCGGTTTTAAGGCTGTTATGAGCGGGTGCACTTTGTTTCCTGCTTATCTGTGGGGGTGTTGTTCAGCTCAAGTGATGATGATGATGGTGGTGGTGATGATGCAGGAATCTGTATATGTCGTTTTCAACTAACACAGAAACCCCATACGGCCGTTTCCCTCCACGGCCCATTGTTGTTTGTAATTGTACATGTCCCCGTTTTCAGCTGCGGGATTTTCTAATCCCATCAGCTCATATCATACATACCGTATTAGCTTGGTGAACCACATCGTCGATCTACCATAAACACTCCGCCTATAAAACCTCCACAATCCGTCCATTACGATATCTCACCAACCCACTTTCCCCCTATTCCCCATTCCCACAGAGCAAAGCAACCATGTCCACTACCACCGCCACCAAAAAAATCAACATCAGCGGCGTCCAAGGCGGCCGCGGCCCCAACAACCAAACCCCCGCCCGTCTGGAACTCAGTACCCACCTCCAAGACCCTGACCGCAAAAACCTTCTCCTCCTCGGCCTTGAGCGCATGCAAGCTCGTCCCCAGAATGATCCTAAATCTTGGTACCAGGTTGCCGGTATCCACGGAGAACCGTATAAGCCCTGGGATGGCGAGGCGGATGCGAGGGGGAGAAAGCCAGGTGGTTATTGTACTCATAGTAGTGTTTGTTTACCCCCATCCAAAGTGAGGTGAAGGAAGGGAAGGGCTAAATTGAAATCTTAGGTCTTGTTTTTAACCTGGTAGGTTTTCATGGTTCCGGGGGTGGGACATACATGTGGGCTAATAGGGTTTTTGACAAAACTAGGCATCGTCCGTACTTGGCTCTGTAAATATTGCCACCCTGCTTTCTTAAGTAGATCTGTGCTGAATTGGCATGAAATATAGATACGAGCAAGTTCTTTACGACGATGTGCAAGCAGTAGCACAGTCGTTTCCGGCCGGAGCCAAGCGCGACCAATTGTTAAAGATTGCATCGACCTTTAGGATCCCGTGAGTTTTTCCCCATCCCATCCTCCTCCGGGGGTAATAATTGTTCGTAGATACTGGGACTGGGCCAGCCAACCGAACCCCGACCCCGTCTTACTAGAAAGGAACATAGCAGTCGACAAACCCAATGGACGAGTCACAATCCCCAACCCACTCTACAGCTACAGATTCCAAAACACGAGTGACTTTCAAGAGTCCAATTACCGGAACTGGAAACAAACACTTCGTTACCCAGCGTCTGATAATGCCACTGAGAGTCAAGATATCTACTTGAAGAATATTGGACAGACCCTTCAGGCGAGATCTATGGAGGATCGGTTTGGTGGAAGGAGGGGTACTATGATTAAGTGAGTGGTGTTGTTCCCAGAGAGAAAATAAATAAATATATGGCTAACAAAATGTATCATACAGTATTCGAGAGAGAATTTATCATCTTTTGAATGCGGAACAAAATAGATATCCTGTATGTAACCCCCAACATGCTATGGGGAAAAGATGATATGCTGATAATCTACCCTACCGCATGCGCAGACTTACCCAGCGTTTTCAAACGATAGATGGGTTAAGAATGGAAGGTCGTCCGATTATGACTCCATCGAATCTGTGCATAATTCGTTGCATAGCTGGATTGGAGGTAATGGACATATGGTAAAAAGCTCCCAATCAATCCCGCCGGAACCTGCAAGTTGCTGATATGTGGTTTTTTTTCAGGGTGATCCAAGTGTTGCAGGGTTCGTATTTTGATACTCCAAACTTTTCTATATGGTACTGATGCAAAATGTTAGATTTGACCCGATATTCTGGCTACATCACTGCAACATCGACAGAATGTACGCGCTTTGGCAGGCTTTACACCCAGATGCAGACCTAAAGTGGGAATTTGGAGACGACGCAGAAACAAACAACCCAATCCACTGGTGGGTCCCAAGAACCGGCCAGAACCAACGTGAAGAAGAAAACACTCGTGAGTCAACAACACCTAAATCTCTAGCCTTCTCATACACTAACGTTTTTCAAACAACAGCACTGGTTCCATTCCACAAAACCGACTCACAATACTGGGACTCGAATGCCGTCCGTGACCTCAAAGCCTTTGGCTACACCTACCCCGAACTTGCCGAATGGAACATCCCGGGCGTAACCCGCGAGCAGCTTAAAACCAAGGTCGCCGCAACAGTGAAGAAGTTATACGCCAACACGACCACCTCCGGCTCCCTCTTCGGCGTCTCCCTCGACTCCTCCGCAAGCCCATTCATGTCTCTAGCCTCCACCCCTCCCTCCTCCCTCCCCCCCGTCGAAAAGAAACCCGCCGCCGCCCCAGCAGCCCAAAAAGTCCTCGCCCAAAACCCTCTCCAAGCCGCCGCCACCGCCGCCACCTCCCACCCCCCTCTAAAACCAACCGACCACATCCTCACCGTTCCCGTCTCCAAAATCGTCAAAGACCGCACCCACCGCGAATACTTCGCCAACGTCCGCGCTCCAAAGTACCGCTTCAACGGGCCGTTCGTGGTACACGTATTCATTGGGGACTTCACAGACGACTACACTCAGCGTCCTTACGATAAAAATCTAGTCGGAAGCACCCACGTATTCGCAAACGACGTTTCCAGAACCGGCTGCGAGAACTGTACCCCCCTCCCTCTCCTCCTTTTCCCCCCTTCCTTGCTAAGCATAAAACAGGTAAGAAAAACGCCGAAAACAACCTAATGGTAACCGGCTCCGTTCCTTTGACCAGCGCGCTTCTGGAACGTATCAACGAACTTGGATCGCTTGAAATCGACGCTGTAGAACCGTACCTGAAGAAGAACCTGCACTGGCGTATCCACCGCGTTCGTTCCCCCCCTCTATAATACACAAGGAATTGCTGACAAAAGGAATAGATGAACGTAGTCCACGATAATATCGACCGTACAACTGCAGAGGGCGTGGAGTTCACGGTTACGTCTGCGATTGTGGAGCATCCTACCACCCCCCAGGGGCTGCCGGTGTATAGGGATTGGAATCCGATTCCGGGGATTACGGCGGGGAAGCCGACGGGTGCGGATTATGATAGTGCTGAGGGGTATGAGGGTTGAGAATAAGGACACTGGGGAAAAGGATGGTTTTTTTTTTTGAAATTGCCACCACGTTCTTTCTATAACGGCCGGTTTTTGGAATATCGATAGGAAATAAATTAACGATGATTTTTGATGGAGAAAGATGTGCGAGTGATCTTGCGTGACCATACGTAGTCCAGGCCGCGGGGAGGTTTGCCCACCCCGCCATCGCGCTACCAGAGTCCACAACAGTGTTGTTTGAAGAACTTCGCCACCATCTCAGCCTCGATAACCTGCGGTGTATATATCAGTACATCAGAGTACCCATTAGAACCTCATAATAATTAAGCTGTACTCTACATGGATAGTGAGGTGGAGTTGTTTGGCGGGCCGCGCGCGGGGTACCGGGGATGTGGAGATTAACATGTGATCATACTCTATCATGATGCCTAGCAGCTAGAAACCCATCGCAATATCTCGGCTAAAACCCGCAATATATCGCCCGGCTGTTCTTCTTCTTCTTCGTCCAATTCCATATTTCGAAATTTCATGTAGGTACGGATAACACCCTCCCGGCGCTGGTGGGTGACAAACGCCGTACTTGTACGATTCTTCTTCTTCCTCCGCGGGAAACCCATGGCCATTTATCGCCGGCGCCGCTAACTTCACAACTTCATTCCATAGATATAATTTTCATGAAATAAAAACCACCCACTATCATCGTCAATTCTCCCCTCCCTCCTCCTGCAACCTTCCCCCGACCTCAAACTTTTTTATAGTTAACAAAAAAAAGCGTGTGATATAAAGAAGAAAGAAGCTCCAGCTTCCCAAAAAAAAAGGTTGTTTCGTTACCGCAAAACCCTCCCACAATTGCAAAAATGAGCCCATAAGTAAGTACCTAAAGTATCCCCGCACAAAAACAACTTGTGCGTGTAAAGAAAATAAAGAAAAAAAAAAAACCCAAGTTTACACCGAAGATAAAAGAAAAAGGTTACACATAACATCTCCCGCCGTGGATTTTTTGAAAGAAAATAATAATAAAAAAAACCAAAACCCCCTGCCTCTCACAGCCTAGTTCCACCAGCCGCCATTCTCCCCGCCGCAGCACCAATTCTCTCTCCAACCCGTTCAAACGCAGCATATGCCGCCTCTCTCCTCGCCTCACCACTATTCTCTTCCTCTCTCTCCTCTCGTCTCCTCCGGAACTCTATAAGCGCCTCTTCAATGCTTCCCGCGCCCAGGCCCAATCCGAGCCCCAGCAACTCCGCATCTTCCTCATCCCACAGATCGCACGCAGTCGCAAATCCGAGATCGTCTGGGAGCAGCGCGGCCCAGGAGGGGGTTGGGTCTGGGCTATCATTATTTGTTAGTATTTTATGCAGATTTGTTTGGGGGGAGGGGGGGGGAACCTTAGCGAGCGATCGCGATCCCCCAAGCCGTCGATGTAGCTGAGATAATTCCTTGGAGGGGGTGGAGGGGGAGGGGGAGGGGGAGGCGGTGGTGGTGGAGCATCAAGCATAGATCTCCTAGCCGGTGGTGGTGGTGGTGGTTGTGGACGTTCATTTTCATCAGCGACGCCTTCTCTCCAGCGCTCTCCCGGTACCAACTGCTGAAACGACAGCGCAAAATCTCGTTCCCTCTGTTCTCTTCGCACAATCGCGCGTTGACGCTCTAGCTCCTCCATTCGTGCGGCGTGCGTGCGCCAGCGGCCGTTGCCGCCCGCGGTCACCCGCGGCGAAGGAAGTGTGTGGAGTTCCCGCCAGATCTGGTTAGTGATTAGACGGTCGCGACCGTGGTTGGGCGCGATGGGAGCGTGTTCGGAGGATGCTACGGTGGCAGAGGAGGAAGAGGATGAAACGCCGCCGCCCCGGAGAAGCTCGTAGAGTGTGTGTGAGCTCCGTTCACGCGGACGAGGACGTGTAGACGCGGTTCGGCGACGGACGGCAAGCCGGTGAGAGGCGCTTGGTGAGAGGATCGGATCCGTGGGAGGAGTGGGGGGACGCCATAATGGGATGCCCATGGTGCGCGTGAAAAGGTGTGTGCTTTTTTTTCGCTGGTTATAGCGAAGACAGCACGCGCGACAAATTGATGCGCAACAAAAAAGGATGAATGTTGTGGGCGGCGATAAGGATGAAAACAATGAAAGAGTGGATTTCGTTTCGGGTGGAGGAGGGCGCGGCGGCGATGGTCGGAGAGAAAGTGAGTGGTGGTGGTGGGTGGAGGGAGATGGGATGGGGGATGATGATGGGTGGTCGGGATTGAAGCGAAGACAGTGAGTGTAGCGGACGAAACGAAGGAAGGAAGGGAGCAGTGCAACCAAAGAACCCACGATGAGATCGAGAGTCGAGACGGAACGGCTGCGGCGGTTAGCGCCTCCCCTTTTAGCCCATCCACACACACCTCGCCGCCCTGTACCAACCACTTACTACCACTACTAAGATACCACCAATAGCTATCCATTCAAGAGTACAACCCTTTTTTTCGAACAGGATTTATTTTGTCCTCGTGAAATGACAATTCCGTTCTTTTTGGCAACCGATCATACGTGCTGCTCGCCTACTAGACAACCACAACCACAACCACCCCCCTCCTTCTCGTATTACATGAACCGCAAGAAGCTGACAGAACAACAAAGCCACAACAATCATCAGGCTGCAATCGTTCCTGCCTGTCAAAACGATGGGGATGGGAGTGGGCTGAACTTCAGAACCGAATGGCATGCCCCATTCATGACCGGCGTCTGGGTCACCCGCCTCGGAGTTGCAGTAAGGCGGTGTGCGGGCCATCCATTTATGAGCATCAGGGTGGCCAACACCACCTCCCCCCCCGGTGGAACGAAATCAAGCCGAAAATGACGTTCATACCCTATCTATCTCAGTTTCCGATTATATACAGAAGAGTTTTGACTACATCCACGTGGGACCAAAAAAAAAAACCGATAAACTGGGGGGGGGGGGGGGGGGGGGGGGGGGTGGTTGAAGCCGACCAACCATCTGTTAGTCTGATAATGATGATGATTCTTGCTTTGTGGGGGTCGTCGTCGCCCACGTTACAACAAACACCTTCGATTCGAGCCTTATCACTCACGACCTCGCTGGTTTTTGTCTGCATATCGTCGATTTTTTCTTTTCTAACCCCGATGGTTACCATCGGATTCTTTCTTGCACTTCTTTTTTCATCCGCACATGCAAATTCTGCCTCGGAGGGCAGAAATACATACGTACAGCACCATAGCAGATAAAGAGCGTGTGCATCATACAACAAGGGAAGAAGAAATTGCAAAAAAAAACGAGGCTGTCTGAGGCGGACAATCAAGAAGCACAAGTGGCTTGGATCCGAGACGAAACGTTGCTGGGCGATATCATTGACAAAGCGGCTCTTTATTCCTCATCACAACACCCAAAGCATTCTGGTAAAAAAGTGTGAAAAAAAACAATACGAATGAGGAAATCCCCAACATAGAAATTCAAAAAAATGTTTGTTATTTTTCTGAGGCCTTCAAAAAAGCAAGTACATTTGGTACATACAAAGCTACAACAGAGCCTCCCGAGTACAGGCAGCTGTCGGCAGTGAGAGGAACGACCAGGCAGATGTTTTGTTTCAAGTTTAGTTGACACCCGACTCCCCCGGCGAGCTTGCAAACTTAACGGGTGTGTGTAATCCGAGTTATCTTTCCGCCACCCCACCCCAACCCCACCTCACCACACCCCGCCATCACCGCAACAATGGATGACCACCTCCTCTCACTCTGTCTCTCCTCCTCCTCCTCTTCCTCCGAAGACGAATCCGCAGCCACCTCCCGCACCTCAAAGCTCCAACAAACAGAATCTCAATTTCAGCACCAAAAATCCATCTGGAACCCACTCCAACCCCATGTAAGTACCTCTCCTCTCCCTCCCCACATTCCCCCGTAACTGCTAGATACAGACGCAACACGACAAAGCCGCCGCAGAGGAACAATACTATAAACGCGACTATACGGGAGCTTTGGAGACGGCTACACGTGTGCTAAATGAGGGCGTAGAGATGCATCCGAGTGAGAGGAAGGAGTTGGTCGCGCTGCAGGAGGCGTGTAAGAGGAGGTTTGCGGGTTTGAATACTGTGTAAGATGTCATGAGGAGGGCAGAATGAAACGAGTGAATGAGGAAGGGTTGGGAGAGGGAAAAATAAAACAAAAGCTTTGGTGTTTGCGATATATTACAGCGGGAATTGGAAAATGGGCGTTAAACCTACTACTCTATACAAAATGTATATGTACAAGAAAACTCAAAATATATAAAAAAAAACAACCGTGCGTCTGTACAAAATGTAATTGGATATTACCCGAACCCAACTCTATCCGCGCTCTAAGGTATATGTACAACAATAAATCGGTCGCTCGAACAGACCCTCTACGAAACTCACAACCTCCGTGCCATAATATCCTGCAACTGCGGCCCACCCCCATCATCATCATCATCATCATCATCATCAAACCAATCATCAGCGCTCTGCTCTTCCAGCACACTCTCCTGCTGGTCCTCCACGCGGCCCACAACCCTCCCTTCTTCATCCACACGATCTCCTCCCAGCCCCTTCTCAAAGATATCTCTATCTGTGATCCCACTAACCGCCTGCAACGTGACTTCATCCGGCTGCACACTCGCATCCAGCATGCGTCTGAAAACATCTCCCGCCCTCCAATTCTCACCATTCTTGACGTAACCGTGTAGCAGTGCTGTCCATGTATAAACATTCGTTTCGACGCTAGCCTGCTCCATTCTCCTCAGCACTTCCTCCGCTGTCTCCGCCATATTGCTCTTCACGTAGCCATTCAGCAGAGTGGTGAACGTAACTGTATTAGGATCGAGTCCCCGCGTGCGCATAACCTTCATCACCGTCTCCGCCTCATCCATTCGGCCCGCGCGGGTCAAAAAGTTGAGGAAGATGGACCACGTGAAGACATCTGATTCTATGGGTGCATTTGATTTCAACATGTCTTCGAGGACGGCGGCGACGTACGGAAGACCCTGGATACGTTTTCCAAGACCGAGCATTATGGCGTGTGGGATGTAGGATCCGTTGGTCAGTAGCATTTGGCGGAGAGTCCGGTTAGACGCGGTTTTGTCGGTGAGTTTCTGCCGGTACAGCTTATAGAGGTTCCAGATGTTGGAGATGATACGTTCGGTATTGCAGTATGAGGTAACCATGACTGCGAGCGTGACGTTATCCGGGGCCATCTTCCGCCTTTCCGCAATCATATCTCTGGTCACACCTCGCAATGGGGCGATCCCGAAGTCCTCCAAGAGTTTGACTTTGAACAGTGATTTGAACCGTTGGAAGACCTCGAGGTAGGGCTTTTCTCTCAGGACGGCGGAGTGCAGGACATCTGTAGCCAGGAAGAGGTTCAGGCTGGCATCGATCTCTTGAGCTTGTCTTACTACTGACTGACGCAAACGCTCGTTGCGATGGCGTTTATGGAATGCGTGTGAGATAGAGTAAGTTATCATATTCGGCTCATAACCGGCATCGGATATTGCTTCAAAGTATCTTTGGAGAGCGGCGTCATCATGCTCTTCAGCGGCCCGTGCCATAAGCATGTTGTAAACCTCGACTCCCGGCTCGAGCCCACATTCCGTCATGAGTCTCAACATCTCCTCCGTAGCCTCGGCGTCTTTGGCACGCATTGCCTGGTACAAGACACCGTAAAAAGCGCTCTTTGCTGGAACCTCGCTGAGATCGTACTCCCTGTATTGCATGGAACGGAGAATCTCCTGTGCATCTTTCCAATGTGAAATTCCAGTGATGGGTTCCGGAAGCGATAAGCGCCGTGTAAAATGGAATGCTGTGAACTGCTTCACAAATATCTGGTTGTTCACCAGTTTCCAATAGAGATTTGCAAGCATGGAAGCCGGTGCCTTGGTTATTAGCAGATACAGTGCTGCTTGAGGTATTTTGATTCGTCCCCTGTTTGTCTGTGCGATCATCCGCAGTAACAACTCTGTACATCCTCTCGCCACTTTCTGCATCTTTTGCCGTCTCCTCTGGTTGCCATCGGCGTCCTCGAAAGGTGCGAGCCGCTCCGCAATCAACATATGATACACCTTTCCAATAAGTCTCGGATCAGGTGCTATATGACTCTTTACAAACCCTTCCATAACGGTAGCAGAGAGGCGTAAAAGGCGTCGGTAGTGTATCAAGTACGCCATACATAGTTCAAAGTGTTTGCTCCTGGACGATGGGAAAAGCGATTGAACCTGCTTGGAAATAGCTTCAACACTCCGGCCTCCGTCGAGTAGATACCGCACACTGTATCGATGTTGCCTCCGGTGCTTCCTATCATGTTCAACCATCTCAATCTCATTCTCCAAGGCTTGTATCTCCCGTTCCACCCCTGCTATAGCATCAGGAATAACCGCATAGAGATATTTCGGGAGGCGCCGTTTGCGTTGTGTTAAAGCTATTAATGACAAATCGTATCCTTCGTGCTTCGACATCACGGCTCGTAGGTTCGCATAGGCGTCTGCGACCTCTTCGTCCGTAAAATAAACCTTCCGTGAGAACTCAACGGGTCGGTTCGGGACCGTTGTTTGGGGTTCATCGGTTCTTCTTTCCGTATCTGATATATCGTGTTCAAGTCGTGCCCGAACTCCTTGTAGCGTTCTTAGATCACCTCGATTTAAGGCTTTATTCCATCCCGGAGCTGCTAGAGTCACAATCAGCTCAGTTCCTCAATACCATAACTAGCCGTAGACGCTTACATGACTCCGCATCTCTCCTTCGGCCATTTGAGAACTTCCTCGTCGCTACCGTGCTATGGTAGACCGCCGGGGCAAGGAACGGGAGTACCAGCGGATGTCGCAGCGAGGTGCTGTGCAATGTCGATATGGGAGGTACCGCCGCATTGACATTTTTGCTGGTGCAGCGGATGAAAAGTTTCATCCGATTGAGAAGTATATGCCGCTCCAAACCGCTGGTAGTATGGATCGTTCTCCAACGAGTGATAGAGCAAAAAAACGGATTCTCGGGGAAACCTTCAAAAAAAAACGATTCTCGGGAACCTGGCGGGCTTACCCGGATGTTTAAAGTTTGGGGGTTGGGCTCTTGACCTCCAGAGAGCTCACCAATGCTAACACCCACCACTGGAAACCACCAAACTCGAATACCTCTTCTCCCTATACTAACATGTCTACCGCCTCCCTCGATGCCGCTGCTGCCGCGCGGAAAGAGCGCCTCTCGCAACTCAAATCTCTCAAACGCAAAGCCGAAGCTGCACCATCATCCAGCACCCCCGAAGACACGACCGCACCAACTCCACAAGTCTCCGACACAAAAGATGTATCGCACCTCCTTTCGGGGCGCAACTATGACATCGAAGACCGAGCTCCCAAAATGGGCTTTGTCTCGGACCCGTCGGCCGGTCAGGAAACACTGGAAGCAGCAGCTGCTGTAATCGCCGAAGAAACACGACGGCAGCGCCAAGAAGCAGAGAAGGAGGATAAGCCGATAGATCTATTTAATCTGCAACCAAAGCGGCCGAATTGGGATTTGAAACGAGATGTTGACAAGAAGTTGGAGCGCTTGAATCAGAGGACTGATATGGCGATTGCGAAGTTGATTAAGGCTCGGATTGAGGAGCAAAAGGCAAAGAAAGGTGGAACGGAGGAGGAGGAGGGAGAGGGTGTGGAAGGGAATTTGGCGAAGATGGTGGCGGAAAGAGAGAAGGAAGGGGACGAGTTAGATGGGGAAGTGGAAGGAGACGAGTAGATGCTTAGGATTGAAGAATATTACGGCGTCTCTGTACGATACACCATTTGCTCACGGCGGTTTGTTTAGCGTCCCATTGCTCGTTTCTTTCTTTTCTTATTTTTTTTGGGATCTCGGGGTGTAACGACAGGTGTATATTATTACAGACCGGGGAATGGTCTCCCCAAACAAGAGAACTCCTAGTAACAAAGTTTTAAGTATGTATAAATGTACAACAAACTCCGTTCTCCGTATAGGTACCGTAAAAATCATCTACAACATTGCCAAGTCTTCGCCAATACTCGCCCTCTGACGAATATCACAGAACTAGGCACTCGATGCCATTTATTCACCCCTTTGCATGGCTTCTGTCATCAAACGCCGGCGAGTGAACGGGCTGGGGGACCGCGCTCTTAGTGGTGCTGGCGGTGGTAGTGGGCTGGCAGGTTCTCTCCTGACTGCACTTCCGCTACCATTTGTATGAATTGGTGATCGCGATGGTCTTCTCTTGGGCGCGCTAACTCGACGGGGTTTGGATGCACTTCTGGTTCGTCGAGAGAAATCAGTTGGACTCAGGCGACGACCTCTCCTGCCAGGGCTGGGCGAGTCGCGGAATTTTCGACGAACAGAGCGCTCGTGATCCGGACTCCTCGAGTAGCTATGCGATCTGCGTCGATCCGCTGCGTCCCTGGTGCCCCGAGATCGAGAGGGGGGCGATGGAGAGCGGCCCGACGATATGCTGGAGTATGAGGAATATGAGCTCACGGATGAGGACCGACTCCGAGCTCGTGAGCCAGATGGAGGTGGTGGCGATGCCGAGCTAGACTCTGGTCAGCGCGGTGCGACTAAACACAAGTGAAGATGGAGGCGCAAACCCATCCCTTCTCCGCTTGCGATTCCGCCCTTCGCGCTCACGCTCGACTTCCTTCTGCTTGAGGATACTGTCCGCGACTCCCTTCCTATTCGTCAAAGAAAACTCCTCCGGCGGCGCGGCCTCAGTCAACTTCTGCTGGAGCTTAGGATTCTGAAGTTGTTGAGTCCGCGACGGCCTCGAGATGTAAGGGCGGTCTTGGGTTGTTGCCTTGCATTCGTAGCTGTAATGACCTATTCACGGAGAAACTTTATTAGCCAGGGTGCAAAACCGTTGAGATGCGCTGATCACACATCAGGACCTAAAAAGAGATGGCGGAGAGTAGGACTGCAGAATGGTGGAGGAGTTGGATGCAACGAGCACAATTGTGGAGAACCTACCAAGCTTCAGACACTTTTGGCAGCGGGTTGTAGGCGTCGCTCTCGAGGAGGACGCGGAAGAAGAATAAGGACGGTAACGATGCATATGATGACTGAGACGCCGCCGGCGAGAGGTGGAGAAGATGTTGATAGGATCAGCAACTATTGTCAGGCTCGGACGGAGTGGAGTGGGAGCAGAGCAGAAGATTTCGGAGACGAGGTGAGTCGTAAATGTTCTGGCTCTGATTGGAATGGCTGTGATTGGAATTCTGTAGGGCAAGCTGAAACACTGACTTCCTTGGCGGCCGCGACTGCCAAAACCCCATCACTCAATCAATCGGTGCCACTTTATGCTGCACCAATGGCTCAATGGAGTCAGAATAGAATCCGTTCACTTGCTTGCTCTCTCTCTAGAGCTTGTGTGGTGAGATGTCGAATTCGTTCCTCTCTGATGCTCGATCGTGGGAAGATCGGCTTGGCACAGGAATCTCACATCAGGGAGGCGAGGGCAACGAATGCGAGAATGCGAGAATGCGAGAAGTGAGAAGTGAATGAATGCGTGAATGGTCCGAGCAGCCAAAAGTCTCGGTCAGGCTCCAGAGAGCATCACTTTGACAAAACCCTCTCGGCCCCCCAGCTCCTTCTCGTCCCTCTTCTCCTCTGCTCCTCCTTTTCCCTGCTGCGCCCATAAATCTCGAAGGAAGGACCCCCCACTGCCCCGAAACACCCACTAGCAAGACTGTTACCCGCCGGCTCCAGTGCGCACTTACCACATCCACCACCACCACGACTACCACCACATCCACACCCACCACAAGGCTGCTACAAACCAACGCTTTCACCCGGGCCGAAGAAGGAAATCTCCTACGCACGCGAAACCAACACCCCGGAACTGAATCTCACCGCACACTGTGCCCCCGATTGGTTGAGCCTTATTTCTCCCCCGACCACGACCTCTGCCTAGCTGGCCTCACCAGACCCTCTTGCCCCTTCGTGCGCAAATGTCAGTTATTGCTTAGGACTATGTCTCGGGAGCCTAACACTCTCCAATCGCTTCCTTTCGATCGTTCTTCGTTCTCGTTCATCCTCGTTTCTGGGACTGGCGTCTGAAATTCCATATTCTACTGCTTCATTTCATTCCAACTTTGCAATCGTTGCCCCTTCTTACATCTGCCTTCGGTTCAATAGGTAAACTCCTTTCTCCGCCCTCGCACTCTCGAGCGATCGCTGATTCGTCCCCAACAGCTTTTGGATGCGAAAGATCTTTTGGACGGTTCCCGCATACCAACGAACGCTGTAGCCGATCGCAACCCTTCTCTAAACGATAATATGTCCGCCATCGAAGCTGGTGCCGGAACAATACACAACATTGCCGGCGATGCATCAACAGCCGCCCCAGTTACTGATTCCAATTCTGTTCAAGATGAGACTTCCGAAATCTCGACTTCGCTCGAAAATCTGTCGATAGTAATAAATACCGACGCCTCTACACCAGGCCAGAGCGGCTCTGCAGATATAGAACGTGCGGCGGCTATTTCAGACGATGTCACGGTAAACCTCACCAACATTTATCCTCTGGATGCATTGCTAACCTACTACAGGTCGTGTCCTCGATTCTACCAAACCATTCGAACTCGTCTGTTCGTATACTGGCCCAAAAATGTGATTCCGTCAGTGCATCGTCGGAGAACTCGGATCGGTCTTCACCCGTCATAGTAGTTTCTCCCCAGACAGACGAAGAGCCATTCTCTCATCAAATTCAGACTATGCTCTGCGATCCGGTAGACCGCCCAGATCCCCGTCTGATAGATGCGCTGGAGAACCCACGGGATCGCATCTTCGTGGTCAAGCTGGAAAAAGATCTTGTCGCGTTCATCGAGGACAAAAGGTTTTCTGGATCACCATGGTCCGCCACGCCGGTGCGCTAACATGAAAAGTAGCTGCGAAATTTTTGATATGCCGCCGATAAATTCATACCATCGTCTACTAGCACACAAAATGGCCGAGTATTATCGGCTCACGCACGTGGCAGACTCATCCGGCGCGTCGGTGCGGATGTTTCGTGGCCAAGCTGCAAGAATGTATGAGTCTCAGCTTTGTGGGATATTTTACAAGACTGATAGAATTAGACCTGCTACCCTCCTCTCTGCTTGGCCTGTTGCCACCCAACAAATTCAGAAAGCGGTCTCGAATGGAACGCTCCCTACTGTCAAAATCATGCGCCGTGGAGGCAAGGGAGGTTCAGCGTCAAGGGACTCTTCGAAAGGGCCCGGAAAAGCAGGATCGGAAACATCATCTGATAACGATAATTCGGTGGCCACATCAAATTCGAACTCGAAGACCACACGGGAGGAAAGGGAAGCCGCATATCAAGAAGCTCGTGCACGAATATTTAAAGACTTTGTGGAATCGCCTCCAGATACGCCCCCGCCGGGAAAACAGGAAAAGTCTCGAAGGCAAGACAAAAACGACGACTTTTCTGGCCGGTCGCAATTCTATCCGGTTATGACCCAACCTATTCCGACTCAATATTATCCACAACAGGGATATCATGATCCATTGATGCAGCACTCGATGCAGCACTCGATGCAGTTACAGCCTGCTATGCAACCCAATATGCAACAGCAGCAGCAACCACCGCTCCAAATTTCCCAAAACCACGTCCAACAGCGGTTCAACCCAACTGCTAACTTTAACCCAACCGCAAACTTTACTCCCTCACAATTCACACCCTCTACTCCACCCTATTCCACACTACCACCAAGTAGGTCGTACCCAAATTTCAACACCGCCAGAGATAGAGGATATCTCTCCGCTCCAACACTCCAACAACAACCCATCCAGCAGCCTATATATCCCCAACAGAATGGGTACTTTCCAACCCAATCACCTCCTTCGATGCATAGCAGCCGCAGTTTCAACCCAAATCTCCCTCAGCCGCAAATGATGCAGTCATCCTACAGCTCCAGCGGAGGGTTCCCGCAGCATAATTCGCACGGTGGCATGCAGCCTCAGCAGTTCAATCCTACAACTACTTCTACTCCCGTAACTCGTCAGCATCAGCAACAGCAATATCCTATGCCTCAGCATCAGATGCCATTTAATACCCAAGCGGCTAGCCTTAAGTCTCAGAGAATGCCAGGACAGCAACAGCTAGGATGGGGCAATGTTGGCCAAATGCCTGTCAACGGAGGGGTGGCAATGGCGCCGCGATCTTCGAGTGCGCCGGGACATCAGCACCATGGGGGAATTATCGATGTGGGCCCACAGGTAATGGGGGGGATGAATGGGTTCGGCGGAGGCGGAACGGGTATGGCGTGGGGTGGTGCTCAGCATGGAGCATGGAATGGAAATACTCTAGGACGTGGAGGGGGTGGCACTGGCGGTGGTGGTGGTATGAACATGCGCATGTAAATTGTTACCGTGTTTTGATTGTGGATGTCGAGAAGACCAGCATGTGCGAGAGATGAGTGGTGGTGGTGGGGATAGGGGTAGTCGGTAATACACTGCTGGTAGAAAAGTATGGTTTAGTTGTGGTGTTTTTGAGTTCTTGGTGTTTTTTGCGTTCTTCGTTTTTGCTGCTGCCATTAAAGTGTGATTTCAAGATGCTGCTGATATGATGATATCAACCTTTGTAGATCCATCATCATACTCATGACCAGTTAACGTTATATGAAAGCTTTTCACACCCGTGAGAGGTCCCCTCACTCGCGAAGGAGACGTACCAAGGCAGTGTGGTGATCTATCGACCTATTTTGTTCAACTGTTCCCACATAACTATTGAAGGCTAACAACTGCAACGCCCAATCAAAACCCGTAGGAACCGTGTTGCTCCAATTACCCCTATTGCACACATCACCAATTCACCCCTGTTCCGACCGGAACCACCCGCTCTAATTATATGATAGTCCCCGACTTGGCACAACCTTAATCCCACTTCACCTCCTTTCCCTTCCATGTTCTGCTCTCTCCAGCCCTGTATCTGCCTCACGTATGTATATGGGAGAAGGGGAAGCAACTGTGGAATCATGATGAAAGAATGCAAGGAAGAAGTTAAAACATAGTTATCCGAATGACATTCCCATCATATAAAGGTCACCTATTTTTGCCTCATCCGTTCTTCCATGCCATAACGACTCGCTGTGTGCCTGACCCACCACTAACCATATATTCACCAGGGACATTCTTGTGTAAACGTCTATTTCAAGAACTCATTTCAACATCTGGGTTGTTAATTCCTTCTCCCTCCCCCCCTTACATCATCCTTCTGCTGTTCCTTATCCATTTGCGGACGAAACGATTGGGGGAGCATTCAGATACTACGTTCAGAATGAAGAGGGGCGCGGGGAGTGAAATGAGGGAGAGAGAAACCAGAAAACAACGCGATTTTGTATTAATTCCACTGAGAAAATAGATCTCTATGTGCCATCTAATATCTCTGGAATCCTTCTAGAAATCCGAAAGCCTTGTACATGAAACTTTTATGCACTGTTCCCGACCCGTTCGTACTTGGTACACGAAAAAACTCCGATCCAATCCTACAAACCAAAGCCTTTATGACAACAAACAGAAAAACCGGAGTAAACGCCACCATTTAACGGCTACCAAGAATAGCTGCCATCTTTCCGTAGAAGCGATGCGTAACCTCATCAACATAGTTGGCACATGAATCCAGCCCCATCACGTACTTGGTATCTTCAGGACCAAGCATCTGCATCAACGTGCGTCTAATCTTCTGACCAGGTTGATCGGTGTGGTTAAATGCCAATTCCAAGGGGTCAGAACTAAGCACCCGTGGTTAGCAGGAAATAATGAGCACCTACTAGATGGGGAGGACTTACTCGACAACTGGACGAAGAATAATCCTAACCCTGAAAGGAAAGGACTTGATGTCATCGGCAGTCTCGGGTTGAATAGGATTAGCCAACTTGAAGGCTTCACTGTCGCGGACTTCATCCCTTTGTTGAGGTGAGAAGACTAGAGAAGGCTTGATAGTGAAAGATTTCTTCGCTTGGGCGTACGGAGAAGCGATAAAGCGTTCCTTCTCGAGACGCTGCTGTTTGGCACGTTCTTGCTCGATGCGTTCCTGCTCGAGACGTTCCTCATCCAAGCGCTTCTGCTTAAGCAAACTCTCCTGTTCGAGCCTATCCTTTTCGATTTGCTCCAGTACCAAACGCTGTTTTTCGGCCCGCTCCTGTTCCAGACGCTCGTTCTCAGCGCGTTGCTGTTCGAGGATTTCCTTTTCACGAAGTTCATTCTCAAGACGCTCTTTCTCCAAGCGCTCTTTCTCGAGTCGCTGCTCGACACGCTCCTGTTCCTTCCGAAATTCCTCTTGCCGAGCTTTCTTTTCCCTTTCTTCGCGGGCGAGCTTCTCCTTAAATTGCTTAGTTCGTTCCATTTGGAGTTTTATGAAGTCGTCTTGCAGGCGTGCAACTGCTAAGTTCTTCTGCTCCCGTAGAATTCTCTCCTTTTCTTTTTCAAGTTCTTCCTTAGCAAGACGCTCTTTTTCTTGAATTTCCTGTCTTGCAAGGCGTTCCTTCTCCTCTGTTTCGACACGAAGGCGCTCCTGATGCATAACTGGTTAGCATGAACCCATCGATCAGAGCAAGGGGAGTCTTACCATTTCCGCTACCAACTTGTTTCTCCGCTCCTTCAAGTCTTTGAGGATGAGGTCCTTTTCATTCATGGAGGCTTGCTGCTTAGTGACGCGTTCTTGCTTTCCTTTCTTGGTGGCTTGGACAGCTTCAAGCTTTTGCAAAATTGATGCTTCCTCCTTGGTAATCGCGTCGAGCTCCTCGTTATATACGCTCAACAATACCCCTGCGCTACCAAGTGCATCCTCAAGCTCGTTAATCTTAATCTGGAATTCTTCCAACGTTTCGGGTTCCTTTTTAGATGAGTTGTCGTGACCAACGAAAGGTGAAGGAGGTGGTGTTGATAGAGCAGGAATACCCTGTCCCTTGCTATGCTCAGGTGCCTCGAAAATCGCCTTGGGAGCTGAATCGGCTGAAAGTGACAACTTCCTGTGTTCGGCGAGAGTCATGACATTTCTAAGTGGTGGTGGAGGCGGGGGTTTCACCCAATCGTCGTCGCCGGCCGCCGTGGTTTTAGGTATATTTTTGGGGGGCGGGATGTTCTCCTGTTGCTTTGGTGCGTACTTAGAAGCATCAAGACCACGTTGAACCAACCTGAAACCCGCATCTGAGATGGTTGGTTTCTTGCGAAGCCCTGCTGAGGCCTGCTGCTCAGCAGCTTGCGCCTGTTGCAATGCGTGCTTTGGCGAAAAGAATTGATCAACATCCTTATTCACAGTGAGTCTTCCACCCCACCAGCTATCAGGTTCGTCAATAAAGGTTCACGCGAGCCAAGCAGGAGGGTGAGCATACTGTCCAACATGAGTATCCTTAGCATCGACATGGATGGGTGCTCTGAGTGGCCTCGGGGGAGGAGCATTGAAGTCACTTGCGTATGACAGGGTAGGGGCAGCCATGTCATCCATAGCGCGGGTTGACACACGGGGACGAATATGTCTCATGGATGGATCCCCTGTGGTAGCCGTAAGAGGCACAAAGCGAGGAGTGTTCGCAAGTTTGGGAGGACGAATGCCTATATGGATTCTTAACATGCTGGGATCAACGAGACCGCGTCCACGCCCAGCACGCCCTCTAGGTGACATCGAGCGGGTACGACGACCACGTCCACGCCCACTCAGAACGTTCTGGTTGGGGCGGAAGTTGAATCCCAACCGATGAGCTTGTCCTGTTCCGAGACCATCATCACGATCTTCATCCAGCTCGGGGTCGTAGAGGGCTGCGACAAGCGAATTAGCGGGCAGATGCAATATTTGGAGAAAAAAGACAACTAACCACCCCAAGCAGAAGCTATATCGCTATTCTTTGCAGCAATGCGAGCTGCGCTAGGTCCCAACCTTTTGGCATCGGGCGCAGGCGGTGCTGCGAGGTTGACGGGCCCAGATAGAGGTAGATCTGTATGGCGATGATTTCCGAGATCCGCCTTCGATGCCGACGATATTAGCAAACAATAGCAGTAAAACAATTTCAGATATGGTAGCACTTACGAGCATGTCATCGGCATCGTAATGATCAAGGTCGAGGATGGCGCTGCGCGCATCTTGTTTACCATACCTCCTCGCCATGTTGCAGGCAGAGGTGGTGATTAATGATGAAGGTGTGTGTTTGTTGGTTCTGTAAGGATGGTGTGGAAACAAAAGAAAGGACTGAATGGGGAGGTTGGATTGATTGTTTGCCTTCTTGGCTGGATGGGTGTTGAGAGGAAGAAGAATGGAAGTGGACACAATGAAGGGTCAGTGAACAAAAGAACAGCACTTCGAATATCGTGAATCAAATAAAAGAATCCTTTATGCGGAAGACTCCCCTTTAGCCTCAATCTTACTCTAATCATTAGAAACCTCCGACCCACTTGCCTCCATGATCGTCAGTATCCTGGGTCCTCTGTACCTCTTCTTCCCCTCCAAAAAGTAATCTGCCATCGCAATCACAATCACGACCCCGAACGCCACGACCGTATAGTCTAGTTTCCTCAGCATACACGTCCTGTGGCGTCCATAACAATCACAAGTGTGGAACATACTCATCGATTGTTTCGTTACCTCCGGACCCCCAGGGGGGAATAAAAACAACACCGTCGTCACCAACGCAAACGCTACGCCGATTGTATTTACCACCCATGCCACTGGCTCCGGCATCTTAAACGGGCGGTCCTGTGGCAGCTTACTTCTTCCTCCCACCATATTCACAAATATGGGGAAGGCATAACTTATACCCAGTGACACGATACTGGCCGACACCAACGAATTGAGTGCGGCCGAACCCGCAAAGAACAACATACCATACACCATAACAACCCCAAGCGTCACCATCAGCACATTCAACGGCACCCCGAATGTGGGATGTACCGCTGCCAACCACGATGAAAACGGGAGTCCTCCGTCACGAGCAAACGCCCAGACAAGTCGGGAGGCAGAAGTCATGACCATAGTTTGCCCCAAGACCAGGCACACAAGTGGAAATGCGATAAGCGCCACCGCTGCCCGGGAGGAACCTGTAGCGTGTGAGAGAATAAAAAGAATTGGTCCCTCAGGCGCTGCGATCACGGAGTCCATATCTGGCGCTGCAAAGAGAAGTGATATGCAGAGGAAGAACCCAGATACTGTACCAATGATCACACAGCTGACCATGGTCCGCGGGACGTTTTTGGCAGGATTCGGAATCTCCTCGGCGAGGTGCGCAGGAGCGTCGTAACCTATCAAACTTGAGGGCAGGTTAGCTACGGGTGGGAGCCGGTTCTGCGGGGTAGGAGACGGACGAAAGAGTGCCTTGGAGGAGACCAATCATCCAGGCAAGCCCCGTTGGCCATGCAGTCTTGTTGATAACGCCACCAAACACAAGGCTGCCGGTTTGGAATTTCGGAGCTGCAGAGGCTAGGGCGGTAATGGCAATAACAACGAAGCCGATGAGCGACCATAACAGAGCAGCTCGGTTGATGGAAGGGAGGAGTCTGTTGGCGAATGCGTTGATGGAAAATACTACCAGAGAAAGCGCAATATACACAAGGAAGATATGCCAATCTTCCATGACATATGTCTGATCCCAGTTAGCCGCAATGAACAGACATCAGCCGAGGAGGTGACTTTCTTACAGGATTCATCGTGGATGCCATTCCCATGATCATGATAGCGGCGAGTGATCCCACCGCCCCTACTCCGAATACCCATCCGACAACATTGATCCATCCGCATACCCAACTTAGAATTGGCGCCCATTCAGGACTCGATACAATAGCGACCCAATAATACTGTCCCTACACACATTCAGCCCCAAAGCCGTAACACCATTCCCGAAATCAAGACATACTGCCGCACTGCATCCATCGAACATAAGCATTCAATATTAAACTTCTGGAAGGAACAACTCACATAGGATAAGCACTCGCAAACTCGGCCATGCTCGCAGCCAAACACCCGCTACAAAATCCGGATACTACAAGTCCCCACAGCACGACTGATGGCCCTCCCGACGGGAGCGCAAGGCTCAACGATGCAGCAAGCACAACCCATGTATTCAGAGTGATAAATGCCAGTCCCAGCAACGACCTATTCGATTCTCATTATTGATATCAGTCCATCATGAAGCTCAACAAGGCTCACCATCGACTATGATTCCGCACCAGCTCTTGCTCATACCCAAGATTCTTAACCTGCTGGGAGTCGTTCGTGTCAGACATGTTGCGGTAGTGGGGCGGATTTGGGGTACGGCCGAGAGGTTGCTTATATCAGTTCCTATGTCTTCCCCTCTATTTAAGGGCTGACAGCTGCTACCCTTCCTATTTGATTCACTTGTATTCCAAGAGAGATAGAGTGCTTAACCCTATCTACCGAAGTGAATATCGCATACCAACAGCACTATATGCAAGGAATACTCACCGGGGCACTGCAGCCAAGATATACATAGCACGGCTGTTATTACATGCAGATTTCGGATTAGGCCATTACCTCCGATAGGACCTGCAAGGGAGATCTGAATGAACGGCCTAAGATCTGGCGACAGTTGCCCCATCCACCTCCTTTAAATAGAGGAGTTTGTATGATAGTGTCACCGAGAACACGTGATTTGGTAGGAGGATTTAACTACAGCTCTCTGTCTCTCTTTGGTGACACATTACGGGACTTGGGGTAATTGCGGACCAGATTGGAATGGTTGGGTTACCTTAGCGGGAACGAGCATTGAAATCAACCACTATCTGTAGAAAAATCATCAGACAATGAGGATACTGACATTGACAGGAGAACTCGAGCGCGGAAAATACCCAACAACTGGCATGTTTACACTGTATACATCTCTAGGGACACGAGCCTAGAGCCGGTGCGACGGGCGGATGTCTGACAAAACCTCGGAACGCCTGCCATAAATGCATTGTGTCCCATAGAGTCCATGCGGAGACTTCCATTGACTGTATACAGTTGCCCCTCGAAGCGACCAAGCAAGGTATATACGGGATGCCAAAATGGAGCACACAATGCCCTCTAGATACCAGCCTACGGCCCTTATTTATATTCTTTGGCCTATTTATTTGGTGAACTGACTCGATTACCGTAGGAACTCGCTTATCGTACCTATTAGCATGGGAAGTGAATCAGACCTCTGGTGAGTAAAAACGTCTTTCAGAAGCTTACTACTTCTGAGGCTCTTCTGGTGTCTCAGTACTTGGAGGTTTGTTTCCGAAACTACAGTCTTTTGGGAGCTTCTGGTTTGCAGAGAATTCTATAGATATATGTACACAGCCTTCTTCTGCCGCCGCCATCATTGGTGGTGATATCTATTATACTACTTAATGGCCACTAACTCAATATTTTTAACCACCCTCTAGAAACACCAATTGTTATAAACGCCAGGTGAAGGTTCGAAACCTGCCGTGCTATAAACATTACTAAGATCGCAGGTTTCAAACTTGCAAGGTCATTCTTTTGTTCTTCTTTTCCGAGGTCATAACTCACTCAGTCCTAACAAGATCCATCAATGGCGTTGCTTGGGCATTGCATACTCTATGTGCTAATAACTTGACATTACTATATGTAGCTGAAACCAACATATATACAACTGATCACAGGATCAGAACCTACTCTTTTGCTCTTTTGCGAGATTCCGTCAAAACGGGCAGTGCTATGAACTTTGCCCAGAAGATAGGTGCTAAACTGGGGCTACGCACAGACACGAGCCTTAATACCTAACCGCGCTCAAATCATCCGGGATCGTTCTCAATAGCACGCATCGTGATAATGCATCTCTCTCACATGTGTATTGCACCGCAGCAATAATCTCTCTCTGATCCACTGAACTGACGGGTCGACCGACTGTAGCTTGAACTTTATTAAAATAGACATTCATTCGCATTGTGAACAATGAGGTCGCTATCTTGAGTGCCTCTTCCACTTCAGTGAACTTTGTTATCGTTTTGTTGAGTGAGGCGAAACCCTAGGGAAGAGAGCAGGTCGAGCCGGGTTTGTGCTTCATTTGTTGTTGGCCGTAGCGAAAAAAGAAACGTCCGAGACTAGTTGTTGGCACGAAAGGCTGGGGACGGAGACAACAGATCATGCGGAAGAAGCAAATCGGTGAACTAGCAGTAGAGCGCACTGGTATCCTTGCACGCCACACCTTGTTTCGACATCTTCCCCAGTCGACACAGTCCCTAGAGTACTGCGTGTACCTTTTTGCAGTTCTTCTACCTTTGTTTTTTTGTCAAAGACAGAATATTTCCGCAACCAGACAAGTGTTAACAACACTTCCCCCAACTGCAGCGGACAGAGCTTAGAGCATCTGGAATTTCGAGTAGCATGCTCTGCTAGCGAAGCCAGGCGATCGCGACGAGCACTTGTTATCCCATGGTCTTGATGCATCATGTCTTGCTGAGCTTTAAGCCCGCAAATGCAACAGGAGTGAATTAGGACTACAGTTCTGGGGACTACAAGTGACGCACGCATGCACGGGAGACCGCTGTAGTACTGGGGTGAACAGTGCAAAAGAATTGACACTACGGGTTTCGAACCCGCATACAGCGTTTAAAGCATCTGGTGTTACAGCACCCGGTCTGGCGTTTAGAGCACCAGCTAAACTAGGCGTTCAGCTCTTGTTTACTTGGTGATCCTGTGGGGTCCTAGATTGCTAAACTCCGAACGTTGCAAGCGATTTTGAAGGCACAGAGAGCAAAAGAAGGCTAAAATAATTAGCACTGCAGGTTTCGAACCCGTATCCGGCGTTTACAACACCTGATGTTTAGAGCACCGCAGGTTTCGAACCTGCACTGGTATTTACAGTACCTGATGTTTCCAGCACCAGTTAAGAGATCAGCCTTGTTCATTCGATGGTCTTGCGGGATTTTAGCCTAGTCTGGAATCCGAACACTGCGAGGAAGAGAAGGTTGAGGAGATGTTCATAGTTTACGGAGCGGGATGGAAGTGGTCATGCCAAGCTCAGAAAGAGCTTGTTAGCAGTGTTCTTCAGGGCCTCTCACCAATCTTAGCGGCGATGCCCACAAACGCGGGAAAGTCGACATCATTTTTAATATGCGCGGCGCTGGAAGGAGTCAGAGGTGGCGGTCCCGTATGTTGCCCTCTAGTATGATGTTCTGGACAGAGCGACAAAGGTGAAGTAATCGACAACGCACTTAATTGGGGTTATTGACTGGTGTTAGCCCGGGATAAGCTGCGGCACGCCAGTAAGCAGTTCGAGACCCCGACAATTTGGTTGGTACAAAAGGAAATTGAAACAACGAGGTAGAGTACGCAATCAAAGAGCACTCGGCCCCATGCAAACCCTTTAACTAGGACCACTGGCAAGAGAGAAGAAGGGGAAAAAGAACATCGCAGGTTTTGAACCCGCATCTTTCCAAACTTCAGCAGGCTGTCCCATGTATATATCCGCTGCATTGGCTATCTGTGATTGGTGGACCCCCGGCAAGGTAGAAGGAGAAAAAAAGAGTGGATGCACCGCAGGTTTCGAACCTACACTGGCATTTACAGTACCCGGTGTTTACAGCACCTGATGTTTATAGCAACATGTTCTGCCAGCTTAGCCAAGCGATCAGCTCTTGTCCATTCAATTATCTTGTGGTGCTAGTATCCTGGCTCACTGAATTCCTAATCTGACAGTCCACTGAACTCTGAAGCCCCACAACGCTTTGGCTGGCACAGGTTTGAATTATAACTAGGTATATAATCAAGCAGCATGCCTCACGTATATAAACCTATAACTCAAGCCATTGACATAAGAGAAAAAGTGGAAAAAAACATCGCGGGTTTTAAACCGGTAACTAGTTTTTAGAGCACAACAGATTTCGAACCCGTGCTTTCAGTACCTGGAGTTTACTGCCCCAGTTAAGCTATGTTGAAGCCGTAACGTCAGGTGGAGGAGAAATCTCGTACAATTGTGTATATTCGTATCTAGAGAACTGAAGTAAAAGAGAGAAGGAGGAAAGGAGTAAAGGAACTAACTACATCTCGTGAGTCACGTGCCATACGGCCGAGATCTAAGACAACACATGAACCATAATCTATGAATCCGTTTGACAAGCTAAGCTATCAGCTCTTGTTTATTCAATGGTCTTACCCGATGTTGACCCAAACCTGCAAATGCTTTGGCTGGTACGCACGGGTGCGAATTGGGGACAACTACCCATGCAAGAAGCACGAGGCCTCATGTAAACCTATAACTACTAACTCGAACCATCGGCAAGACAAAAGAAGAAGACAGTAGTTTCACCGCAGGTTCTGAATTCCACGCCCGGCGTTTGCAGCACTTGGTGTTTAGAGCACCACAGGTTTCGAACCCGCGTTTGCAGTACTTGGGGTTTGCAACTCCAGCTAAGCTAAGAAATCAGCTCTTGATCATTCTGTGGTCTTGCGTGATGCCGACCTGCAGAGCTTCAAACTCTACGAAGCTTTAGCTGGCGTGGGCGTTAATTGGGGACAACTACACAAGCAAGAAGCCTCGCTGCTCGAACTATCAGCAAGAGGGAAGGAAAAAGAGAGGTTGTGCCGCCGGTTTTGAACCCGCGCTCTGGTGTTTGTAGGGCCATGAGGTTTTGAACCCTAGTGTTTACAGCACGCAGTGTTTATATCACTATGCCCCGCCAATTAAGCTAAGCCAGCAGTTCTTGTATACGAGAGTCTCCCCGTGGTTTTGTAGGTCTTCAATGTCCCCAGCTTCACTCCGGAAGAACATACCTGTTCCGAACAACAACTTCTAATCTTCTCGTGGATAGGAAAAAGAACAAAAGAAAGTTTGATTGAACGCTCAAAAGTAGTTGCAGATTTCGAGCCTACTTACCCGACGATTAGAGCGCCTTGAGGCTTTGAAACCTGGTGTTTATAGAACCATGAGCTTGTGGCACGACGCTTATAGCGCCTTAGAATCACAAAACCCAGTGTTTACAGCACTTGATGGACGACCTGGCGTTTAGAGCGCCATGAGGTTTCGAACCCGGTGTTAACAGCACCTGCAGCCGGTGTTTGTTGCACCATGCCAGCTAAGCTAAGCATCTGTTGTTGATATATGCGTGATTTCCACCAACTTGGAATATTCAATTAGATGTCGCAGACGCAATGGAGCAGTGAGATATGTCGGACTCAATAACGTTCTTCTAGTCCCTACTCTCAAGGAGAACTTGTATAAAACTAAGCCAGATTTCGAAGGGCAAAAACAGGGACAAAAAGTGACAGGTTTGAAACCCGCGGTCTACTTGAGTAGCGTTTGTAGCGCCGTGAGGTTTTGAGCCATGGGATTTTGAGCCAGTGTTCTGACGTTTAGAACGCCATGTGGTTTCGAACCTTGGCGTGTTTGTAGCACCTGGTGTTTATTGCACCAGTTAAGCGAAGCTATCAGCTCTTGAACATGCAACAACCTCTACCACCTTGTAGAAAACCTCAATTAATCTAGATTTCAAAGGCCAAAATAAGACAAAAGAATGAGCAGTGGAAAGTCGGTGTGGCGTTTGTAGCGCCATGAGGTTTCGAACCCTGGTGTTCACAGTACCTGGCCAGCTAGTGTTTATAGCACCACGCCGGCTAAGCAGTTATCAGCTCTTATGTATGCGATGATTTCCACCATCTTGTACAAGACCAAGGCTGGATCACAAAGTGCAAAAGCAAGGCAAAAGAGTGACCGTAGGTTTGGAGCCCGCGGTCTAGCGTTTACAGCGCCTGACGTTTCAAGCCTGACGTTTAGAGCGTTATGAGGTTTCGAACCCCGATGTTTACAGCACCTGGTGTTTATAGCACCATACCGGCTATGCTAAGCTATCAGCTATTAGAAATGCAACGCCCTCTATCATCTTGTACAAAGCCTAGCTGGATCTCGAAGGAAAAAACAGGACAAAAGAGTGGGCACAACCCGCAGTCTAGCGTTTTTAGCACTATGAGTGCTTTAAGCCTGAAGCGTTTGTTTATAGTACTTGCACGACCTGGCATTTATAGTGCCGTGAGGTTTCGAACCACGGTGTTTACAGCACCTGCAGCTGGTGTTTATAGCACCATGCCGGCTAAGCTAAGTCATCAGCTCTTGTATTTTGCAACGATCTCTACCATCTTATACAAAGCCTAGCTGGATCTCAAAGGGTAAATAAAAGCACGGCAAAAGAGTGATCACGGCAGGTTTGAAACCCGTGATCCAGCGTTTGTAGCGCCATGAGGTTTTGTGCCTGTGTCCGGACGTTTAGAGCGCCATGAGGTTTCGAACCCCGGTGTTTACAGCACCACCTGGTGTTTATTGCATCGGTTAAGTAAAGCGATCAGTTCTTGCATAGGCGATGATTTCTACCATCTTGTACGGACCTAAACTAGGATCGCAAGGCAAAAGGTGAAAGAAAACAACTCTCTCAGCCTTCCAAGTCATATCTTCCCCATCTACCCCCCTTCGTCCCCAGCACTAAAATAAACACACCTACACAGGACTCTACTCCTCATCCTCTAAATTATCCTCCTCCTACGCCTCCTCCTCTCCCGCTCCATCTGCAGATAGGATGATTCCGTATCATGTATGGGATGCAGCATTAATAAATGACAAGCCGCAGATAGAACAAGTAATAGCCAGACATCATTTGAATTTACGATCCAGAATTGAAGGCAAGCCCAATAGTTGAAGGAGCACATCGTGGTGGTATGTGCGCAGCTGCTTACTGATGGTGCACATTTAACGGCCCTCCATCTGTGATTTGTGGAGCCTTGAAGCTTTTCTAGAGGAGAGCCTTGTACTCGGTCACCGTCATCCGGTCCTGACGCAGCTGTATTACGCTCAGTGCAGAAGGGAGGCACGTAGACCACCCACTAGGGTTCTATCAAATGCGAGCGTTAGCAGACGAAAAGAAAATCACCTAAGCTATGACAAGAATGAAGTGTGCACATACCACCTTCAAAGATCTCACTCTCGCGTCTCTTGAGATACTCTGAGATATGCTCGCAAAAGTACCATCCGGCTTGAAAGGCCTGTTCACCCGTGTCAGTATGATAGGCGTGAATACACAAATGCCAGGTGCACCAACAGTGATCGCGGCATGCCTGCGCTCCATGCCATCGTCGCAGTATCCATCGATAGTAAATCCATCCTGACGGTACTCGTACAGACTATCTGGGGAGCTCTGTAGTATCACCGTTGGCTACTATCTACAGCGCTAGAAAATTGAGTATAGGGTCGTACCCCTGGAATGAGCAGTTTCTCGACCAACCTGCGCCACTGTCTGCCGTGATCTTGAAAATCCTCATCAGCGTCAGGAAAACGGGAGTTAGCGGTCCCAAGGGTCATAAGCCAGAAGCCGGTGCCCCAGTCATACTCGACCCAAACGATCGAGGGCTCGTAAGTGACGAACTCCAGCAAGGACTGTTGTGGGGTCTCGAAATCCTGCCACAACGTTAGATTAGGCTCTTTCAATGACTGAAAGACGTACCTCGATAAACGCGGAAGTTTTGGTCATTTTTGCGTGACCGTGCTTGTGCGTGGAGGGTAGAGGGTAAAGGATGCAGGGTGAAGGGTGAAGGTGATTGAAGGGTGGATGAGCGGTACAATGTGCGCTATATACCCCATCTACTCAGCTGGTAAAAAACCTAAATGACGAACTTTAAAGTTAGATCCCCCAGGTCTAGATCTTGAGGAAGGGGGACCCAAAACAACGGAAGTTATGTGTGCTGTGGCCGCCTATGCCTGTCCCCTTCGCTGCAGAACATGAAGAGATTGAACTCAGACGCTTCAAACGGCTGAGCAGATCGGTTGAGCTGCATGCAGCCCTGAGCGGACATCAATAATACAGTTTGATGTGTTTTGAGTTTTTCGCTTAAGATTGAGTTCTCGCCAGCTTCTCTCAGCGTCCTAGCTCGCTGGTGTTATGGTTAATGAGTAGATGGGGTAGTTCGGTCAACAGTCGCCTTAATACAGCAAACAATTATCCACATGGTGAATAAGGGAGTTTCAATATTAATCTGAAGGGCTTTTGGATTCTGATAACACCATGCAATTCTTGGGCCGGCAAGAGCTATTGATACTAGACATATCCGAAAGGAATTTCAGGTCGAAACATCTCTCGCCACATAGTGTCTGATAATTTTCAGGAGGCCACATACTTATGGAAGTTAAAGGTGGTCAAAAGTCAAAAGTGAGTCTCAAGCCACCCGAATATTACATCAAAATGCAAATGTAGCAAATGTAGCAAATGTAGCAAATGTAGTCATACCTAGCCATATGTTTGCTTATGCCTCAATATATATACCTTCGTATGCGGTATTTTCGTCCGTTATATTTGGGTGGCGTCGAACATAGCGCCCATTTTTGACTTTGACCACTTTTTCCTGCCATACACAATCGCTACGTATACTTTAGCCGCTCGAAAACAATAAGGCCCTCGAGTAATATACGTACGCACTCGCAGCAGGATCCATGACACACTTCGCCACATTGTCTCAAGTTACGGTTTTGGTAGCCGCCGATTAAGTATCTCTTGGAGTTATTGCCATGTTAATGCGTACCCGCGACTGGGGTTTGGAGTGACAGCACAGAGTACGCTTTTAAGGTGTCCCTCTACGGAATTTACACGTAGAGATACTTGATCGGTGGTGACGCTTGCATTGGTCGCCATGAATATCTACCGGCAGCCTCGGTTATCGATGTGCATATGAAAGGCGGCTACTTCCCGCAGATCGATAGCCCCCTCCATCAGAACTGCGATTGGCTGAGAAGGAAGATGATTGACGAATCTGAACATCTGTGGTAAGCCACTGAAACACAGAGTTGGGAAATGGATAGGCTGAGTTTGCGGGCACAAACATTCCATCGCACACAGCCTCCCACTAGCACGATTCGCCTCGTTTGTTGCATCTGCCCGCAATGCGTGGTACTATATCTGGACACTTGAACACTTCATTTGGCACGGCGCTCTTTTGTGCTGCGGTGCGGCACGGGAACATGCTGGACGTCGCATGAAAGTTATGGAAGCATTGTCTTGCCTTGACCGCTGCGCTGGTAGAGTACATATAGAACTCTCTGTCCGCACCACACGAGGCTTGTTCTCTTTCACCGCCATCTTAACTGCAAAATGTCGCGGTGTGATCAGTGTGACCGATACTTCGTCAATGATCATGCTCTCAGCCAACACATTAAGGCGAGGCATTCATGCCACTGCTCTCCATGCGGCCGAACCTTTTCCTCCGAACAAGCGTACGAGCAGCACATGGCCTCACCCCGGCACTGGAAATCATGCACCTTCTGCACCACCATGTTCCGCATAGAAGACACCCAAGCTCTTAATCACCATCTCAAGACCTCACATCCGCACTGCACACCCTGTAACCGCACCTTCGTCAGCGATACAGCCCTGCAAGCACACCTTGAAAACTCCTCCCGCCATGTCGACGAGTTCCACTGCTGCTCTTGCGATCGCGACTTTCGCTCCATGAGAGCGCTCGAAGACCATCTCCGTGATGTTTCTCACGAGGTTGTTGTAGTACGCCAGAACTACTGCGAAAGCTGCGAACGACAATTTCGTAGTGAAACCGCGTACGAAATGCACATGGCATCGGTGGTGCACAAGCCCGTCTGCGAAGCCCTCGATTGCCGGTTCTGCGGAAAGTCGTTTGCGGCGGTGTCGGCGCTTGCACACCACCTCGAGAGTGGGGGTTGCGGTGGAGGGGCAACAAGAGAAATGGTGGCTATGACAGTGATGGCGGCTGATACTCAGGGGGTTGTTGTTGGTGATGGAACGGTGGGAGGTTATGTTGAAGAAGATGCTTCCGAGGAGTCTGATGATGAGGATGGCGGCATGGTGTTTACGCCCGGATCTTCGGGGGCACTGTCGAGGATTCTGACCCCGCCGACACCCCACTCGTTGAGCACAGCACTCATTCCTGCAAATCCTCTTGCTTGTCCCCTCTGTCCGCCGGATAGAGGCCCGTTTGTTAATTCCCGTGCCCTTCAGCAGCATTTGGAATCGCCTGTCCACGATTCCAAGATTTACCATTGTCCGACGTTACTCGGCGGCGGACAACCAAAAAAGGAATTCTCGACGATAAGCGCACTCCTGCAGCATTTGGAGGCAGGTGCTTGTAAGGGAGGAATCAAGACTTTCGAAGCAGCGGTCGGATTCATGACGATCAAGTTGAGGGAGATTGGGTTTGGGGGTGTGAAATTGCTTCAGCGTTAGGGAGGCGGGAAGGGGAAGATCTTGGATTTGATTGTGTATCAATCAAAGGCGATAAACCGGGGGACAAGAAGATATATTTCATTTCACATACAGGTTTATCTTAACGGCTGGGTGGTATACTAGAATAAATGAACATTGTTATTTCCGTTGTGGCCAGCGCGAGAACATTATCAATATCATCCGAGTGTGACCTCATACACCTAATTTGTTTACTCATACCTTGTTCCGCTCAAAAAAAGTTAACCTCTATGAAGGTAACAAAAGAATCTTGACAAGAGGGGGATTCGAACCCCCGCCTCTTTCGAGACCAGAAGGCTACCCTGATTGAAACCAGGGAAACTTTTCGCTTGAGTCTGGCGCCTTAGACCGCTCGGCCATCTTGCCTTAATGTCTGAGATTGAGTTTTGCCGTTCTGGGGAGTTTTACCACTCATTGGTAAGTTTTCTAGAGCCGTTGGTGGGACTCACCTACGACTTGTCACCTACTATTATCAGTCGTCGTTAGGGCTAGTCAGGTTTGTTGTTTTAACAATATTTTCATAAGATACGGCGCGGCGCTCTGGCAGATGAATGCAGCCCTGGTACTCTCTACATTCCGAGAATATCATCGGAACGCTGATGGCACCTCCAAACGTACGTACTCGTCAAGCCTATGTTGACCATCCCTTGTGGAAACTCCAGTGCCTCTACGATGAAAGCTAATGACCTGAGAATGCTGAAAAAGCCAAGGCAAGTACTTTATATAACTGAGAAAACAAGACGTTGCTCAATTCTGTAAACCAAGTTCTGGACTACAATACTTTTACCCGAGTGCGCCGCTATGATTCACAACCTGCTTGTCACATTCCAATTCTCGTTTTCTCTTCAAACCATTCAATAGATTCCAAAATAACAGAAGGCTTGCTTCAGAACTTCCTCTCCTGCGTAATCAATTGAACTCAATATGCGTGTACTTCTCTAACACATCCTTGACATCTTGCTTTTCCCCCCAATCCTCGTCACTAGGCACCTCAATAACCTTCCCCAAATTCAGAATCTTCACCTTCCGCTCTCTTCGTGCCAACACATTTGGATTGAAATACACCGGCGCATCTTTCGCGCCCCACACCGTCTTCTTCCCCAACAACTCCTTCCAATCCCACCCCACATCTGCCTTCACACTCAAAGAAGCAGCAAAGGCTTGACCAGGGTTCTCCACCACAAGGGCAACCGAACAAATCCCCGGAACCCCGTCTTTCGCCATCTCATTCTCTGCCACCGAGAAAGTGGCCTCATCGGATTCGAACACCATTCCTTTGACGGACGCATATGCTTCGGTTTGGAATCTTCGAATCTGAGTGTTCGATACCGAGCTGCCCACCGTCACCGATTGTGACGGGGACAATGCAATTGTGGCACCGATACTCTTTGTCATCGTTTCTTCGTTGTCTGTCTTCACTCTCGCGCTACACACCGGCTTGCTGTTGGGATACAACGCTTGTATTGCAGGCCCAAAATCGTCGCGTCTGGCCGGGTCGAAAAATCGAATCTTTATTGCGGCGCTTTGAAATCGCCGTTTTATAAGAGAGGAGCCAGTGGGAGAGGCTTGGAAGAGGAACGTGAGAGCTATGAGGCAGGCAGGCTTCCCAGAATAGCTTCCAAGGACCGCGCCAGAAACCCGCGCTTGGAAATAAATGTTTCTAAGCGCTTCCGACATTATTAGCTCCCGCGGATCTTCGTCGGGAGTCGGAGCTGGCTTTGAGCCCCGTGTTCCGCTACGGTCGGATGAGCCACGGCTAACTGGGCCCCGTCCGAGGTTCTTGGTGGTTGCGGGTGTGAGTGGTATGTTGATGTCCCAGGATGCATATGGGTCATCTTCCTCAACTTGGCTGGAGTCTGACAAGGCATCGCTATCATCAACTGGAAGAGAGGAGTCCGAGTCTTTGGAAGGCGGGGTGGAGATGGTGACGATATCGCTAGGCAGACGTACAGACTCATCGTCGCCGTCTGAGGAAGTTGATGGATTGATCATGACTAAAGAATCCGGGTATAACTAGATATTCGGTTCTTCACACCTTATGGACTAGCACGATAGACTTTGGGGCGCTTTTATACCACGTATCTCCAGAGCACATCAAGAGAGGGGATTAGGCATCTGTTTCCCCACCATTTGACGTAACACAGATTAGTATTCTTACCGGACCCCGCATTAGTTATGTTGCACGATCGCCAATAATTGCCAAAATTCTGCCGTGCATGCGCGTGCCCGAATGACCCGAGAGAGCCAGAGCAGGGGAAAGCCAGACGCTCACTGCGCATGGAATGTGTTTCGGTGTAACATCTCAAACAACCCCGCTATACCAAGAGATCCGTATAAATTCGATCTTCTCCCCAAGTACATCTTTGTAGGTTACATCCAAGTCGCCGGTATGAGTCAACAACCGTCCAAACAGGGTCGCTACGAAGGACATAATTCCTCTTTGTACACAACTCTTGACGCCGCCTCAATCGAGGCCCTTGAAAAGGCCATCTACCTTAGAGAATTAGGCCTCTTTGCGTCTGCTCATCAGATCTTCGATACCGCCCTGATATCTTTGAAAGATGTAACGGTTGTTGCTATTGAGCATGCGGTAGTATTTCTCAAACAAGGTATGTTTGGAAAAGCCGCCGAAATTCTCGAGAGTGCGATCGCTCAAACGAAGGAGGAGGGTATCGAGTATAAGATCTGGAGGAAAAAGAGTGGAGAGCTGCCTCTCATGAAAACTTTCCTTGCCTATTTGCAGTTTTATACCAAGGGCACGCTGGCGGGGATTTTGGAAGAGGCGGAGATGATGATCGAATGGCTGAAGGATGTTCCAGTGGAAAAATACACCGATATTCAGGTAAATATGCATGTTCTGACTCGGGTATCTGGATAGAACGAATCCTAACCACCAAATTGTACAGGTTCACGCCATCCAGAAGTATTTGTTAGGAATGCATAACACCGCTAGAACTTCGAATTACGTGGATGATCCTAAATATGGCAGCATTCCCAAGCCTTCAGGCGATTCCGGCAAAGTTCCATGGAAAGGCGTAACCGACCTTTACTATTCGCTCTTGTCACAAAAAAGACTCCCAGAAGCATACGCGTTTTTCAGAACGGGAAGAGCATTTATCCCGTACAAACAGCGTCCGGCAGCTCTAGAAGCTCTAGTGGCTGCTTGCGAGAAAGCTGTTGCGGATTCGCCTGACGATTATAGGCTTCTGAGAGTGCACGGAAACGCTATTTTCGTTTTAGCGGAGACATTGATACCCCTGGGTGAGAACGCTAGGGCCGAAGAGCAGATCCAGAAGGCAGAGGAACTGTTCAATAGATGTCCCAACGATATCGAAGAAAGTCACCAAGGCCTCACAGCGCATTATCTCAATGCCAAGTGGCTACGGTATCGTCTTACACCGAAAGAAGACATCGACACGATCTGGACAGAAGGACTGGTGTTACTTGAATTATTTAAGAAAGCTGGCAACTACCTTCGCTGGAGTCAATGTGATACTCCAATAAGTGATGCTGCCTATTCTTTTCTGTCGGAGCGGAACACGAGCGAAAAAATGCAAGAGCTTCGGCCTCTTCAGATTGAGCGTCAAAGAATTCAAACAGAAGTCATGTGTGATCTGGAAGGAGTCCTTGAAGATCACACATATTGGCTAATGCATGAAATTCGCTTTCCATCGACAATACAGCCCAGACTGGAGTGGTACGAGGGATTCTTTGAACGATTCAAAACCTTTGAACTTCCGGATCCGATGCACAACGCATACAATGCAAGGAAAATGGCTTACGACAAACTTGGGGACACAGAAAAGTCTGCCATGTGTTTGGAACAACAGCTCTTGTGGTTAGAGAAAACACCAGGATACACGAAACCATGTGATAGCAATCACTCCCTAAAACAGGTTCCACAGAACGGGCCATTTCATATTCATGAGGATGATCAGTTGAATATGGAATGGTCGCATGCCATTTCGGTCTCTGGGAGTAAAAAGGGACCAAATCATGCCTCTCTTCATCATTTGTTGAAACACATGCAACGCGATCTTGTGGGCGGGCTAATAACAAATGGTGACATCTGGAAAATATTATATCCAGCCGGGTATGAAAGGAAGAACACGCCGGTACCCCTACCAGAGCCCGAAGACCTTGCACTTCATCTCGGTACCACAACACAGTCCGAACTTTACGATTGTCTTTATGGCCCACCGACAAATCCTGTCTCAACGGAAATTTGGGAATTACGACAATCGATGCTGGATAAATGGTTTGAAAAGCACAGCGACTCAAATTCAGTTTTGTGGAGATATTTAAAAGTGTCCATTCGTGAGCTTCGAGGCAGATCTCTTCTGGATATATTTTTTGAAAGCGGATCTTCCCAGCAGCTTCACTACCTAGACGCTGGGTTAGAAAAGCTGAGAGAATGTGTGGCCATAATTCCATCGCTAGGACGAATCTATCGTGAGAATGCTACAAGTTCAGAGGAAAATCTTCGGGGATTGATAGCAATGTCCCAATGTCGCGCGTTACCATTTACTGGGGAACCATTTAACACGGACAAAAATAGACGCAGAATTGAAGAGGCATACAAAATTGTGCTGGATATTGCAGACAATGAGATAGGACTATCACTTAATATTGCTTACTCACGCTGGCTTTATTCACTCATTGCGGACCTCGCTTGCACACGAAGGGCATTCGGATTTGCAGGTGCCGCAGATTGGCATCTTGAACCTATGGCTAGAATAAGGGCGGTTGATTTGGCGACAGATAGCGCTCGGTCTGGGCTTGCTGTTCAGGGAATTACAGAGAGCACATTGGAAGGCCTAAAGATGCGCGAAAACATGACACTACAAGTTTTCCAGGATGCAATTCCCCAGGCGGCGATACAGATCCTAAGAATTCGGATTCTGGAGGACAACAGCAACGAAGCCCGTGTTGAACTGTGGGAAATTCTACAGAAAAATAAAACCAGGTAGGGATATATTTATTCAAGACAGTTATTCTAGTATGCCCCACTAACCGTAAACTAGAAGCCTGACAGATATGATGGGACTAAACACAGAGATTCCTAAGAGTATTATCGACGGCCTCGATGAAGGGTCCCGCGATCTCCTAAATCGAGAAGCCAAACTCCTGGAATCCATCAGCTCCGCACCGTTCGACGAACGGTACCATCTTC
Organism: Wilcoxina mikolae CBS 423.85; assembly: GCA_014904905.1. Classification (NCBI taxonomy): domain Eukaryota; kingdom Fungi; phylum Ascomycota; class Pezizomycetes; order Pezizales; family Pyronemataceae; genus Wilcoxina; species Wilcoxina mikolae. Next base: position 40,222 of record MU122209.1, on the reverse strand, counting down.
GATATAAACTTAAAGAAATGAGGGCAGAAATGAGGGCTCACGGCGAGGCCTTAGCAGCTGTTGTGGATTTGAAGGAAGGTGTTCCACTGAAATTCAGCGACCTTACTGGCCTCATTCCGCAGGGTGTCGACAAAAATTCCGTCGTGTTCATTGACTGGTATATACCTGACGAGAACCGATTTTTCTCGTTCAAATGCATATCTTACAACATTCTGTTGGCGGCATCGAAAGTCGGTGAAGTCCCAGAGATATTTGACACGGGAGTTTGCTTGGAAGGTGTGTCGACGCTGGTTGAAGAGATCATCCCCGACCAGTTGGACGAGATTCGTGGCAACTTATATTTGCAAAAGCTGAACCCGCTTGTAGCCCCGCTTGGAAAGATTAGCAAACCAGACGATGTTTTGGTATTATGTCCTTCCAGGATCCTCCATCAGATTCCCTTCCATGCACTTACAGTCGATGGCGAACTCCTCATCAAACGAAACCCGATTGTTTATACGCACAGCCTGACACTTCTACGCTACTGTTCCTTACAAACTCAGCAACAGCAGCAACAGAGAACACCACCCCCATCACCCCAAGAATCGCGGTTCTTTACGTCTCCTTGCGGTCCGGATGTGGATGGCTGGCATCTAGTTGAGCTTGCGGAGGTTTTTGGGGCGGCTGTGGCAGTTGGCTCCGAATCGACGAAGCAAACGTATCTTGAAAAGTCGAAGACAGCCAAACTTCTTCACTTCTTTGGACACGCGGTCTTGCCAGAGGCGGACAATCCGTTGGATCATAAACTGATGTGGAGCGAGGATAACGACATATATCTCACAGCGAAGGAGGTGTTTACCCACGCCTTCAATAAAGCTTCACACGTCACTCTAATTGCTTGCAAGAGCGGCCGTACCAGGCACGCCCCCGGGGATGAAGTGATGGGTCTCGTACGGACCTTGCTACACTAGGAACGGAATCTTAAGCTGACTCGAGTGGTAGGTGCCCGCCTTATTGCACTCCGGCGTCAGCTCGACTGTCTCAACCCTCTGGGAGACTGACGGGAAAGTTGGTGCCACCTTCTCTCGTTACTTCTATGAGTCTTGGTCTACCCAGGCAGGAACAGAGCGGTCATGTATCGATTTAGCCCGGACTTTTCAGAAAGCGATTTTGAAATTGGCGGTGGATAGAGATGTGCTGCCCGATGATCCGAGGCTACAGGGAGTTGGTGGTCGAGGTGGTGCTGCGAGGTTGAATCCTCCGATGTATTGGGCCAGTTTCATTTTCACGGGTTGGTGGATGATGGATTGGGAGTCAAATACTGTAACGGTTTTTGGGGATGGTACGGCAGAAGTTAGACAAGGTGTACGTACTTGAAAATATTATCCAGGTTTCAGCGTCAGAATGCGACTGTACTTGTGATATAATGTGTCAGTGCGAGGTCTGCATCTAAAGATTCATCACACAAATTTATTGTGTAGACTTATATGGGTTTCTAAGCCCATTTCTATGGTGCCTGTGACTTTTCATGATCGTATTCAATCCAATAGATGCCAGAGAAACATTCACCTTAAGTTTGATGCAATGTCGGTGTTCAGACACAGCCTGTACTCGGCAAAATATCTGTCAGAACCCCTCTATTAAGAAAACTACACGTCAGAAGCCGGTAGTGTAGCATCCCCAAAAACCGTTACAGTATAGCACAGACGAGTTGTAAGCACTTAGTAATTTGTATTTAACTGCTTGTTCCAAAGAGTGTGGCTTTTGCAGCGCCGAGATCAAACCTCAGCTCTAACTACCCCGAACATCCATGGCCACCCGCCCCTCCTACTCCAACCAACCTCGCAAAGAAGAACTCCGCCACTGCAAGCCCGCCCACAACCGCGAAGAAGTATCCCTACAATATGTAAATCAGCACCTACCCTTCCGTCCCCTTTTCGGAACCACTCACCGCAACGAAAGTCATGGTGATCAACATGACAACATACCCGACGGTTGCCGTAACAGCCGTCAACGCTGCCCTCCCGGCATCTCTCCAGAACTTAAATTCCTGCGCTCCGTCCTGGTCCACTTTACTAGAGCCCCAGCACCGCGCCTCGAGGAAGGCACGCAGCAAGATGAGACAACGGAAAAGCACCGCGAGGAAAAAGATGACAATCACTGCTGCCACAAACTCTCCGGTGTTTCTTGGCTGTAGAGCGTTGAAAATAATTGGTGTACCCGCGTACCCGGACTGGAAGGTCATTGCCATTCCCCCAATAGCTCCGCCCTCGGAGGAGGCGGCAGCGGCGGAGTGGCTACAGCCACAGGCTTGCGGAGTTTGATGGAGGTAGGACGACATTTTGGAAGTGGTGGTGCCGGGGGGGGGGGGGGGGGGGGGGGGGGGGGGGGGGGGGGGAGTGGTGGGAGGTGGTGGGGAGTGGTGGGGGCTATTTATGTTTATGTTGTGGATTAGAATTGGGGCACGTTGGGGGTTGCGTAGTTTTAGGTTTGTAGCAGGAGGATTGAGCAGATTACTATTATAGTCGCTGGAGCTATAGCTTATCTTCATACGATACTTTTCGAATTGAGAGTTGTTGTAATCATATTGCATTCGGCCACTTGCGGCCATGACATTTAAATACACTTAATCCCTAGCACTTCTACTGTAGCCCAACGGCCTGCAGCTTCCAAGTCTTCGAATTGAGGGTGTTTCCCTCTATAAAAATAGAGGGCGAGTGATATGTAGTGGTCTCTACCGAGCAGATTACGATTAACAGAGTTGTTTGGCCGATACCTCCCTTCAGCTCCGGTCACACCGTTTGGTGTGATGTTACTCTCTCAATCTCTCAAACGGAAAGCAGAAGGACCCAGCCATACGTCGAAACCGCGCTGGCAGCGCGTCGACAAGTACCACAACTGACAACTGTCGAGTGATCGTTAATGCTTTTAGGCATCAATGGGTTAGGGTCCGGCGGCTACGTTCAGGGGCACTATTGATCTCGCGGAGCGCGACCGCGCTATCTCACTTCTCTAGCGATTATGCATACGAGCTAACTACCTATCACCTGGATCGTGATACTGTTCTATCGAGTCCGTCTGTACGCCCAGTATAAATCTACTCCTCCTCGACCGTCTCTCCTAGTCCAAATAAAGTCACTGTATTCCTCCATGCAGCTTCGACCACATCCCGGACCTCAATTCCCTTAACCTTCGCAATAACAAGCGCAACATGGCTGATAAGCGCCGGTTCATTCCTACTCTTGACAAGATTACCCTTCTTGAACCGTTCCTTCCTCACTGGCGGTGCACCCGGTATCGTCGGCGCATCCTCCTTCAAAAACTTCGCGCTTGCATGGCTCGGGCGTATCTCGCACCACGGGCCATCGGTCTCCAGCATCAGCCTATCCAACGGGATCTCCTTCACAACCTCCAGGTTCTCTTCCGTCTTGAGCGAGCACCCGTTGACGCCCACATACAACCCCGCATCGACTAGTCTCCGCATCTCCTCCACTGTCCCTGTGAACGAGTGCACCAGCCCTCCCTTCAGCCTTTTCAGCCTAGGGAAGAGCTCGGCCTCAAAATCCTCCGCCGCCGCCCGCGAGTGCAGAAACAGTGGCAGGCCAACCTCCTCGGCAATATCCAATTGCTTCGCGAAATACCGCCGCTGTATATCCGCAGGACATAGGAAGAGGCGGTCATAGTCGAGGCCGATCTCCCCAAACGCCGCTACATGTGGTGATGATACCGCGAGATCCCGCAGTGCGGAGAGGTACTCGTCTGGTGTTACCGGCGGGTGTCGCGAAGACTGTATCTGCTTTGCACTGCAGGGGTGAACGCCGACGGTTGTGAAGATGAAGCCCGGGTGTAGCTCTGCGAGTTCGATTGCGGCGCGGGACACCTCAAGGTCTGATCCTGTGACTAGCAGCTTTTTACAGCCGGTGCTCTTTGCGCGGGCGATGACGTCTTCGAGGTCGTTCTCGTGGACCTGGAGAGGAAATCAATATGATGGGAGAGAGAGGGAGGAGGTGCAGGAAGGTGTGCCTCTTTGCCATGGTAGATACCGGTAAAGATTGGGTCTGTCAGGTTGATGCCCACATCGATGTATCTTGGAATATAGTCGTCTGAAGTGGAGGTTCCTGTAGCAGTAGTGGTAGTGCTGCCTAGAGCGGTGGTGGAAGAGACTGGAGTGTCGGACACGGTCATGATCGTTCGAATTCCGTTGCTATGGTATAGTGAGGGCGATGGAAATGGGGATAGAGATGGGGCGAGCTTAAGAGAGAAATGCGCAGGTGGCGGTAGCTTTATAAAGCGAACGTGGTTGACAACAAGGCGTGGGAAAAAAGGTACCATATCATGAAATGGACCGACGAGATTGTCGCCCTATGACTTGGCGCGGGGTGGTCTAAGTGGGTCTGTTCACCACATCGCTCACGGCCAACGTTCGGGGACTCGTGGACTCGATTTACTCTAGAGCAGTCACCAGTGGGTACCAGAAGCCTGAAGAGTGGATCAAACTCTCTCAAATCATATTTATCGATGCCTTCATATGCAACCACTCGAATTTAGACGCAATTACAGTAAACTCTACGGCTTAACTTGAATCTATCGAGATCCGTGCTCGTTCGGGCTAGGCTTCGCTAGGTATAATAGGCGCATAGTAATCATAATCAATCGCAAACGGGGAGGGGACAAACAGTTGCAAGCTTACCCCGGCGATGCAAGTTTATCATCGCTCTCATCGTTCTTCAGAGAAGAGAAGACGCCGTGGGAAGACGCCGTCAATGAGCGGAGAGAGGGCGAAGAGGATTTTATAATCCGATAGCCTTAAACTTCCCCTCAAGCTCCCGTCAGCATCGCTAAGAGGGGTAGATAGCCGAGTGATCTCAGTGTGGGAGAATAGATCAACAGTTGCGTTGGACCAATCATCTGAAGGATACCGTCCAAACGACTTGGTGAAAATCTTCGCCGGCAGGTTCTTATCGCGTCCAACGGGTACAAAACTCAACGCGGCAAGAGTATAATCGCCCGGTACATCTGTGGGCGGCACTTAGCATCCGACATCTCCCACTACCTAAGAACATCAATAGCCGTCAGATACCGATCAAATCAAAGGAAAAAGGGAAAGTACCATTGGTTCGACATTGGAAGGCCATTTCAGTCTTTGTTGGCGGTGTGTGTGTGAATGAAGGCGAAGGAATTTACATGTAGATATCTTTGTTGGTCTTGCGACCCGGGTTTCGATCTACCTTTTAAACCCGATCTAGTGATATTGGTACAACTGAACCCGGTATATCCCCCCACACACGAGTAAGTACTCATGTTGTTCAAACCCATACTAGGGTTAACTACCAAGCCCTTGCAAAACCGTCTGATGAAGCCCTTTTGCCTTGGTCTTGTTCGAAGTTCGCAAGCGATCAGTTCGACCGGCTGGTGATCTGTAGACTGTCGCTTTTTGGAATGCCGCGCTTGGCGTAAACCGGCGGCAACCGGCGCCGGCGTGCAAAACACCTGCACCATATATACTCTACAATTGATATCATCCTCTCTATCACGTATTCCGTTTGCAACCGTATCTATACATATCCAACCGTGCGACCTTACACTTGTCCCCATCTGATAGCACCAAGTGCAATATTTCTCTCGGCTATATGGGGTGCGGAGATGGCGGTTAGGGTTAGTCACCCAATCAAATTTGATGGCTGGGCTCAAGACAAGTTCCTGAAGCCTTTCGACTACCTCTATCCACTCTACATAACACTCTCACTTCTACTGCTCGATTTACCCCTGGCCTTCAGGGCAAAGAAGGCTGAATACCATGAGATTACTGGACAATCGATCAATGCTGCCAACGGCAATTATGATCGCAATTGCCTTCCTACAAGATTACCAATTCTACGAAAGACGAAACGAGACCGAAAGATAGTTTGTTTGTAATTATAATGTATTCGACCGCCAGCGATCATGACATATATGCGCACTTCATTTCTCCGGTACTTCCGCAGTGTTAACCCCATGTGTCCACACAACCCTCTTACTTCCAAGTCATACCATCTCTACCTACTACTCATATCCCCATCCACCATACCCCCACACTCTTCCACCAGCCGAAAGATAGTATTGATAAGGTACAAATCTCCATCAAGTCTCTTTTTGCTAAAGAAAGCTAATCTCAAAATCATAAAATACCTATCTGTTTCATTCTGTTCAATTATCGGTGATCTGTACATTTCGCTTCCTCTTTGGATTCCCCATGTTGATACTGTGGCCAGCTCTTTTGTTGTTAGGGCTGACAGCTCTTGAGTTTATAGGAGCAATGTTGAGTCTGTTAAAGTGGGGCTTTTTGAAGTTCGAATGATAGGGGCTGCCAATAATTGCACATCGGGTTCATCTTCGGTTTCATAGACCGTTGTAGCAGATGCAGCGGCAAACATATCGTTTTCCTCCTCTTCAAATTTATCCTTACCGTTAAAGTCTGTATTCTCCCACAGATCGCCCTCATAGGAGGTATCATTGTCACTGTCGGTTTCGATATCGGTTGTACCAACTTCTCTATCCACTCGTAGTATCGATTTGATAAAGTTGATTCCAGGAACTTTGTATGTACCCTACTAGTAGCCTTTGTCATTGCTGATCTCTTTTTGGAGAGATAGTGGTGGAAAGTATCCATTCTGTTGTCCTCAGACTCCTCCCATGTTGTGCCATGAAATTCCTCTTCATCAGATATATAGCTGTTGCCATATTTTCAGCCCTCCTTCTTAAGGACCTTTTGAGCAGTATGGAACTGCTGGCTCTTCTTGCTCCAGTACAAGAAATCAGTCAATAAAGTAGGCTTTCTGAGTTTGAGCTGCTCTGATTTCGCTTTGACTGCAGCATCGTTTTGCGTTAGCCTGTCTGTAGAAGCATCTGCCAATTGTCCACTATTTGAGCAGGCCCATTGACGAACCACAACCTTCTGCTGCAAGGTTGCTGCCAATGTTTGTACTTGGTGCCATCCAATCACGTCTCTACCAAGGGAAAAGCTCACTTCTATACCGACACTGTGAGGCATCACTGCAAAGATATCCATTGCTATTTGCGAAAGCGGAGTGTACTCGGTGATATGAGTGACCTGATACTTTCACCATACTGCTATGCTTGCTGACCAGAAGCACCCTGATTCAAAGTCCAGGTTTGTGTTGCCATCAGTATCGTCACCGCTAGGATTTGACTACCCAATGCTTACTGGATCGACCCAGTTACCGTCCAAGTACTGATAAGCAATACGCAATAAACCGTCATAGCAGCTGGTACAGCGGGGCTTGGTAGTTGGCAGTACTGCTAAAGGTTGATTATTATAGCTATCACTGTCGAAGGTGTAGGCTAAGTTGGAAGGCTAGGATAGAGTATCTGAGGAATGTATATTGTCTGACGATTTAGTACTGTCTGAATTCTGACTAGTTGATTCAATAATTCTGGTAACATAATACTGATCCCAGTAGTTCAGAAAAGCCTTTTTATACTGCCATGTGTAAGAGTCAGAACTGTTTGGATCAACTCCTGTCTGCTTATCCCAGACTTGGAATGTCCTTGTTTTCCGATAGAGATCTAGCATATGTACCAGAATCAGAAGTAAGCCTGATTGCGGTGTGACTTCAGCATAGTAGCAGCTCAACTTCTTTCACGTAGCATGTATACCCTTGTGGATGTCAATCTTCCACTGTGTCTGTTTCATGCCCAAAACTGTTATGAATCCCTCCATATGATCAAACATATCATTGTAGATTCCTATGACCTGATAAAGAGTAATGGAATGCTGTTTTGACATCTAGAAGGTTCAATACCGGAAAGGTTAAAGAACTTCTAGCACATACTCCACTACTCCCCACTCCTCTTTGATTGTAAATAGTGTCTGAAACTTCTCATATTTCAAATTTTTCAGTCAGTGGGCCATATAGTCATGTACATAATGTTACGGGGATACTTATGACTGAAAAGTATTGCCGTAAGTAAGACCGCCTACTTTTTAGAAATCGTAAGTGTTCTGAAAATCGTCTTCGTCGTGTAAGAGCTCGGAACAAAACTCTTCCTCGTCCTCAGATGAATTGACGTAATAAGCCGATGGAAGTTCAGCAGTGTAAAACCAGTGACAGTATTCGAAAGCGATATCGTAGTGTACGATAAATCTTCGTGCGTACTAGAAATCGTGAGGTATAACTGCTCGTTCGCAAAGTGCGTGTGCGTAAAGAACAATAGAGTCAAGATTTCGAAAATGTAAAGACATATATTCTTAAAGTAGAAAACTTAATAATATTTTAGATTCTTGTCCACTGATGTGTTCTGACTGTGGATTGCTGCTAGAGCTTGATGTTTTACTTTGCGGGTGCAAAGGCAGTTCTTTTATAGAGCGAATTAGTCGTCTACTCTCTATGACTTCAGTGTTTGTACTAAGATAGGTATGGCCTCCGATCGTTAGGTTGATTACTCGATCTCGGTAGGTTGCGCTTCTTTTCCGTTTGACGTTCGGCACTTGCTAAAGTGCAAGGCATCCCATAGGTTATCCTTATGCCGCCAGGTTTTGCCACGTAGCCACTATAGCCCGTTTGCTTTTCTTCTGGTCTGTATGCAAACGCAGAAAACAGGTTTCGGCAACGATCGCTGACACGTTCATCGAACCATCACTTCCTCTTTGATCTCTCGACTCAATGTTAAATCGGATAGTGGGTTGCAGGGGTATGTTTACCCTCATAGACTTATATTGGCTACCAGCCATTGCTATGCCACGTATCGCACTCCCCTCTCGCTGGCTTTTACTCCCATCTCAGGGCTGCAGCTTATGTCGGACCAGCTCACCCAAGAACTGCCGTTACTCGGGAATAACGACCCACACACAAGCTCTCAACAGGTAGACTGAACTACCGGGGCGCAGTTAACATATGGAGTCCCTAGACTGTATAGTTATCCCCATAGTGAAGTCTTGCTTTTCGAGCTCTGACGCGTGCCTGTCGGAGAGTGTAGAGGCGTACCCCGCTCTAGCCAACTGTCCCATATTGCTGATTGGGTAAAGTAATTCTGGTCGAAACAATCATGCACGGCTGACCCGTAAGTTCCCGCAATGGCGTGATCGTGCTTCATCAACTCATGACGTCCCTAACTATCGGGGGCCTAGGTATATAGTAGTATACCACCCTAAGTGTACGGGCCTGATGAATCCGCCAGCTAAGTGTCGTGACTATCGCTGTTCGATCGAGAAGGTGTACTGCCCTCGCGTGGGTTAATCATTCCGCTTTGTCTGGGCTCGGTATTGGATATGCGTAGCTTCGTCGCTCAGAGGATAGGATAGCTGCGGGTGCGACATCGACCAGCAATAGTGACATGTGGCCGAACGCAGATTACCATGGACATACTCCGTACCTCGTACACCTGCTAAGGGCAAACCCCTAACAGTACCTCCCTCTCTAGCTCTGGTGACCTCAACAGAATCTCCATCGTAAAAAGTGTTCAAACAATAGATACCACTCAGACAGCGTGTATCGTATAACTTCGGATATAATAAAAAATTCTTTTTAACATAATAATAACCTCTGCGTAACTCAGCGCGGTTTGAGTTTAACAAATGAAATTCATAATTTCCTTCTCTTCCGTACCAAAGGTTTCTTCCCTTGAGGTTTACATCGAGAGTCTTTCTCCATTACTGGATTCTTGGTGTAATATTCGGTAATAAGTTCGGGAGCGACGTCATTAAGATGTTCCCATGATTCCCAGGTATTTTCGTGGTGAGAATATCCAGACCATTTGACAAGGAAGACGTGTTTCTGACGATCGTTATCCGTTGGTCCGCTGGCGACAATTAACTCAGGTATCCAGCCGCCGTCGTCGGCCTCGATTAGGGGTACCTCCCTCTCTAGGGGGTCACCTCGATACGGTTCGAGTAAGGCGACGTTGAAGGCAGGGTGAATCTTCCATGTAGTGGGAAGTTCGAGTCGACACCATCGTTTGTTGCCTCCGACTTTGATGATTTTGAAAGGCCCGTACATCTTATCATCGAGTTTTCGACACTGTCGTTTCGTCCAAATGTTGCTTCCGTTAAGCATAACTAAATCTCCGATTTTGTAGTGAGGAGCTGGGCGTCATTTGCGATCGTAATATTGACCCATCGTTTCTTTGGTTTTTTTGAGCTGTTCTAGACGGCGATTAACCTCAACCATATAATGAGCGTATAATTCCGAGCCTGGGTTGCGAAACGGAACTTCTGTTGGCCAATTCGTCCGTGCCTCATACCCATAGTTGGCGTAGAAAGGTGTAATCTTTGTGGACGCATGTTTCGAATTGTTGTATGCATATTCGGCCATAGGTAACATTTCGCTCCAGTTAGACTGCTCGTAATTACAGTACGTACACAGGTAATGTTCAATGGTCTGATTGATGCGTTCGGTTTGTCTGTCCGTTTGTGGGTGAAAAGCTGTAGACATTGATCGTTTGATGCCAAGATACTGATATAAGTCTGCGAGAAAATGACCGGTAAAAACTGCGTCACTGTCCGATACTATATCAAGTGGCATGCCGTGATATTTCCAGACGTTGTTGAGGAATAGCTTTGCGACCGTGGAGGATTCTCGTCTGTCCGTGGGAATAAAGTGTACCATTTTGGTGAACCTGTCGACTACCACCATTATGTTCTTATTTCCGTTTGACTCCGGTAAATCGGTGATGAAGTCAACCGATATATAAGTCCATGGTGAGGATGATAGTTCTAATGGATGTAACAGCCCGTGCTTTGCGTGTCGAGGTGTCTTTGTTCGTTGACACAAGTCGCACTTGTTGCAGTATTCCCGTACGTCGTCTTCGAGTTTAGGCCAGTAGAAATTCCCCGTGATGAGTTCCAAGGTGCGTTTGCGACCGAAATGTCCGGCGATGCGTGAGTCGTGTTCCTGGTGGAGTACCTCCTTCCGAAATCCTTCTGGTACGTATAACCTTCCGTTCCAACACATCATTCCTTCTTCGTCTATTCCAAACCTTCCGTCAACACTCTGATTTTTCTCCTGAACCTTCCGTAATATCCTTTGATATTCCTCATCCTGACAAATTTCCTTCTTAAACTTTTCCTTCATTGTTTCCGTCAACTGACTGACCGTAAATCCTGCCAAACTGATTTCTTCCCAATCTTCATTATCCAGATCCATCGCTCCGGCTTCTAACCAATGATCTGGTCCTAACAAGGTTGCCGAAGTTGTACCCACCTCTTTTAGGGCGAACTCTGGGCGCCTTGATAATGCGTCGGCTTTTCCATTGGCTGTTCCTTTTCGATAGATAATCTTAAAATTGTATTCTTGTAATACTTCTGCCCATCGTGCTTGTCTTCGATTGAGCTGTTGTGTTTCTTTGAAGTATTGGAGGTTCATATGATCGGAAAAGACTGTTGTTGTGTGTATTGCTCCTTGGAGATAGCATCTCCATGTTTTGAATGCATATACGATAGCGAGTATTTCTTTATCGTATATTTGGTAATTTAGTTCGGCTGGCGAAAACTCCTTCGAAATGAAGGCGACTGGATGTATTTTTCCGTCATCAAACTTTTGTGACATGACTGCCCCCATAGCAAAGTCCGATGCATCTGTTTCGACCATAGCTGGTCTGTCGTCGTCGTAATGTCGAAGTATTGGTGTATTTTTTGCCGCAAATAAGATGCAAATCTTATAATAAGCTGCTTTGGCTGCATCTCCGAACTGGAAGTTCTTTCTGTCACCTTTGAGGGTATCTGTAATAGGTGCGACGATACCGGCGAATCCTTTGATGAATCGTCGATAAAAGTTCCATAATCCCATAATAACCTGAACTTCTTTTTGGTTATTAGGCATTGGCCATTTCGTTATGGCTTCGCTTCGACTTGGTGCCATTTTAAGTTCTTCACCGCTAACTAGGAATCCGAGGAATTCAACCTCTTGTTTATCGAATTCACATTTGTCGATCTCCACCACGAGGTTGTTGTCTTGTAAAACTTGTAGTACCTTGCCTACATATTCGTGGTGTTCTTCTCTTGTTCCCTTGGTGGCGATGAGGACATCGTCGATATAGACAACCGTAATGTCGTTAAGTCCTCCTAAAAATGGTTGGAGGATACCGTTCATCCAACGCTGGAAAGTGGCTGGGGCATTGGTGAGGCCGAATGGCATGACTGTATATTCGTATGATCCGAATTTTGTTCTGAAGGCCGTTTTCCATTCATGTCCTTTGGCCATTCGAATCAAATGATATCCTGATTTCATATCCAACTTCGTAATCCAGGTTGCTCCTTTCATTCTGCTTTGCAACTCATCCATTAACGGTAGAGCCGTCTTGTCTTTGATTGTCAAATCGTTAAGTCTTCGATAATCGACACAAAGACGCAGGCCTCGTCCATTTGGTTTAGGCACAAAATGTTAGGGGTTTCTCCCTTAGCAGGTGCACGAGGTACGGAGGATATCCATGGCAATCTGCGGTTGGCCACCTGTCACTATGGATGGTCACCGTCACACCCGCAGCTATCCTATCCTCTGAGCGACGAAGCTACGCATATCCAATACCGAGCCCTGGCAAAAGCGGAATGATTAACCCGCGCGAGGACAGTGCACCTTCTCGATCGAACAGCGATAGTCACGACACTTAGCTGGCGGATTCATCAGACCCGAACACTTAGGGAGGTATGCTACTATAGGCCTAGGCCCCCGATAGTTAGGGACGTCATGAGTTGATGAAGCACGATCACGCCATTGCGGAGACTTATGGGTCAGCCGTGCATGATCGTTTCGACCAGAACTACTTTACTTTATCAGCAATATGGGACAGTCGGCTAGAGTGGGGTATGCCTCTACACTCTCCGACAGGTACACGTCAGAGCTCGAGAAGCGGGACTTTACTATGGGGATAACTATACAGTCTAGGGACTCCATATGTTAACTGCACCCCGGTAGTTCAATCTACCTGTTGAGAGCTTGTGTGTGGGTCGTCATTTCCGAGTAACGGCAGTTCTTAGTTGAGCTGGTCCGACATAAGCTGCAGCCCTGAAATGGGAGTAAAAGCCAGCGAGATGGAAGTACGATACGTGGCATAGCAATGGCTGGTCGCCAATATAAGTCTATGAGGGTAAACATACCCCTGCAACCCACTATCCGATTTAACATTGAGTCGAGAGATCAAAGAGGAAGTGATGGTTCGATGAACGTGTCAGCGGTTGTTGCCGAAACCTGTTTTCTGCGTTTGCACACAGACCAGAAGAAAAGCAAACGGGCTATAGTAGCTACGTGGCAAAACCTGGCGGCATGAGGATAACCTATGGGATGCCTCGCACTTTAGAAAGTGCCGAACGTCAAACGGAAAAGAAGTGCAACCTACCGAGATCGAGTAATCAGCCTAACGATAGGAGGCCATAGCTATCTTAGTACAAACACTGAAGTCATAGAGAGTAGAGGAGTAATTCGCTCTATAAAAGAACCGCCTTTGCACCCGCAAAGTAAAAAACATCGAGCTCTAGCAGCAATCCACAGTCAGAACACACCAGCGGACAAGAATCTAAAATATTATTAAGTTTTCTACTTTAAAAGAATATATGTCTTTGCACTTTCGAGACCTTAACTCTATTGTTATTTACGCGCACGCCCTTTGTGAACGAGCAGTTACTTATCACGATTTCTGGTACGCACGAGGATTTATTGCATATTACGACATCGCCTTCGAATACTGTCACTGGTTCTATACCGGTGAACTTCCTTCGGCCTATTACCTTGCCACATCTGAGGACGAAGACGAAGAAGAATCTTTCTCTGAGCTCTTACACGACGAAGAAGAATTTCAGGATACGTACGACTTCTGAAAGTAGGCGGCTATACTTTTGACGGTGCTTCAGTCATAAGTATCCCCGTAACACAAAAAGGATCGGTGATCCGGCTTGTCCCATGGACGGTTTTATTTTTCCTTCTCTTACCATCTTATCGATGTATTCCTTGAGTAGCCGTTCTTCTTCGCGCGAAAGTTGGTATATTGGTCCGAATTTAACCTGATCGTCAGGCACTTTCAGGTTAATTTGGTGATCGTGAGGACCATGAGAGGGTAGCTTTTCGGCTTCGTGAGGATCGAATAGTAACATCCACTTATGATATTGTTGAGGGAGTTTTTCTGCCAATATGCTTGTCGATGCAAAACATAAGGCACCGATATTTATGGCGTCGGTTCGGGTAGCGATACGATCGTCGTACGTAATCTCCCAACTAGTGTAGAGATGTCCGTGATTGTAACATTTCTGTTCACACTCGGTAAAGTGTAAACATCCGTATGTTGCTCCCTGCGCCTTATATTGTTTCAAATACCAAGCCGGTATAAGAACATCGTAGTCAGTATGCATCGGCAC